>CABFOW010000443.1:169412-188651 GCA_902141385.1 Timema californicum | reverse complement strand
TTTTTTTTTTTTTTTTTGCAAAATTTAACTATTGATCAAATCTAGTGGATCTTTTTCAGTACTATCAGATACGTATATCAGGTTGGAAAAAATACACCATGTCCTTGATTAATAGAGGTTGAGGCTTTAAAATAAACATGTTGGCATAAACATGAAATGTTCACACCGTAGGGTGTGCTGTCCATATTGTGATAGAGCTCATTTTGCACCTTTCTGTTCTGCCAATTAGGGCTTAGGGCTAGGAGGGCTCCAACCATATTGTATAGTGGATTTTTTTCAGTTTGAAAATAGTAAGAAACCTACATATATGACCTGATCTGAATCAGACGGTAGTTCAACAATGAGAAAATGTAAAGGTATGAAAAAGTATCATTTTCAATCCTAGAACCACGTGAGTTCAAAATAATCAGCGGCACCGAAAAGATAGGCAGTGGCAGCCAAACAAACTATTTTAAATAATTTCAACATGAATTCACACAATTAACAGCATTATTATCTATTTATTTATTTACTATCCACCAATAAATACAACTACGCCGATCAAGGAATTCAGAACTACGACAAAGTATTGTGCCTATTGCTACAAACTACAAAGTGATAATAAAAAGTGAGGAAGGCAAGAAAGACATTCTTGTCAGTTATGTTTTTAGGAGCAGTTTATGGAATGACTACTATAAAGGAAAATTAGAATACATACAAAATTCACTAAAGAATATAAGATATTCACTAAAATATATGTGTTGATGTGAATCCCAAAAAGTTAAGCTCAACTGTTTCTGAGCATGTACTGTATGTGACTACATTATTAACTCTTTTAAGGCTAGGTAAAGTCATTAAATTATAAACTATGACTATAACAGAGTGTACTTGACTGAAGATTTAAGTATTTAAAAGAAGCACAGCCTGGTAATAGAAAAATATCCACAGGACAAAGTGTCTTACTGAACTTGATACATTTCCGGAGATCTTATTATTAGTTCTGATTGCCAAAGGAATTATAAAAGATACCAATGTTGATATCTTAAGACAACGAAGCTGAAATAAAGATCTAAAATATAAAAGGCAATTACATCTCTGCAATACAGAAGCTCCTTTTAACTAAAATAATAACGTACGTGAGAAAAACCGAGAATCATTTAGTAGTGCAATAAATTATGCAAAACATCTTTCTTTCCCCTATATTAATACCCACGATGATTATTGAAGAAGACAGATTTAGATGTACACCTTCAATATACAGCTATACACATGGTATCAAATGATAAATCACATTTTTACACTTGTTCAGAATGCATATATTTTGTGATGGAGCAGGTGGGAGAAACAATAACTAAGTGCTTATACGTTTAATTCACTACATGATAAGTATTGTGAGTATTTGAAAATCAATAAATGTCATGTGGCCAGATCGAGAAAATTCCTATTTGGAGTGTGATACAAACATAGGATTAATTGATACCAAAAAAATAATAGAAGTTCTTGTGGGCTGAGAAGAAAACATCTCAGATGCTCGCAACAAACCAATGCTATTTGAATTAATCTCTGTAGAGCAAATTATTGATAAGCAAGCAGTGTCTGGATTATTCGAGAACTACTACTAAAGAAAAAAAAGTCCTTTTCCAATAATAAAAAACCTTTCAGGTACATCTCTTCATACACGTTAATGTGCAGGGAACTATACAATGAAAAAAATTAGAAGGAACTTTGTTGGATCAACCTTGCACTCAACGTTCAAAGCTAAAACTTTTTTTATATCATAAATTCGAACTGAGTATACAATCCTACTTCTATCCAGTACCATCAGAGACTAAAAGTACAAATACATTGCATATATGTCCAAATTTGCTGAATATTATTCATATAAACATATCATTAATCTAAACCATGCTAAGAAAATAAAACAAGAAGAATGAAATTGCCACAAGGCCGAGTGGAACACACTGCAATAAAACGTAAAAATAGCAGTACAGGTTCAACAAAATAAAGTTTCTAGCGTCTACACAAACAACTTGTTGATAGTTGTGGTTGATGTTCTCTTAAATTAGTGACTAGTATTGGCTGTTAACTCAAGGGACACTCCTTGTTTTATGGTTCAATTTCATTGGGCATTACATGTTTTCTTCCAGCATTAATTGAGGCTACCTCAGTTATTGATGTTTTTTACACGTTCAGCAAGATAAAGTAAACTTTTTTACTATTATAATTCACTTTAAAACCAAATTCTTTGAGAAAAATGTTTTACTATTTAATATTTTTTATTAAAAATTACAGAATTATAAACACTGGAATTAAATTTTCTAAAACTGCTCCAAGTGAACATTCCCAGTATTTCTCCAACACCCTTCCTATCAGAACACAACTTACAAACTAACATAGCCTTAAACAGCACAAATAACACTAAACAGCAAGCCCTATCTGTACCCTTAAAAGTTTTTATGCAGCAAAGTTATATAATATAGTCAAATAACCGTAGAAAAGACCTTTAAAACGAATAAAACAAGAAAATAAGGTACCCAACATTGATTAAAGGTCATTGCATTTATTTAAGAGATTATAAACATTTAAATTTGACAGATGAAATACACATAGCTTGGCGTATGAGAACATGAAACAGTACCCTACTCAGGGGGGGGGGAAGTGTTTATGTATTTCAAATTTCTCTTGAAAGTATTGTTAATAATTCAGTTAGGTTAAAAATGACAGCCTGGACACGGAAATTGAGCTCGGGATCTTAAGATTCCCGTGTTTCCATTAATGGATTTGATTCGTACATAAAAACTGATCCCGCTGACAATCATCCCGTATCAGTCAGTATGCGGAGCATATGAATTTTTTTAAATATTATTAGTATTATTTGTATTCCCGCTCAACGCCTGAGCTAGTAGCTAATTGGATTCTTATAAAATGCATAGATACTACAAATTCAATTATAATTTAAGGTAACTTTTAAATTGACTCAATAGATATTCAATTATATTTTTTAGCCCTTAGATCCTCTGTGGGGGGAATTAACCATGATCCACCACAAAAAACGCCCTTCCCACTCTTCAATCACCAGCACAATCTGTATTATGGGTCGTGAATGTGTATTTAGTGCCAACAATCACGTAAATAATTTTACTCGAGTGAGCTAGAGAAGGCTATTTACCACATCGTGGCTTATCCGCATCACACCTGGCAAACGTTGATATATTCCCATGAAACCCGCATCGGTGGCCGCACGGTACAAGGTGCCACTCTAGCAATAGACTAGACTGCCAATGGTGGGAATATCGTGGTTTATAAACGGTCGGGTGTACTGAGGGTGTTTAAAAAATAGTTTCCTACTCTCACTCTACCCAAACGCTGGTACATTTCCTCTAAATTCAACATTCCTCATCTTTAACCCACTAGCGTAATTAGTGCATAAGCCTACTACCCGAATGGGCTATGCTAAAAAAATTCACGTTGAACTTCTCTATAGTCATTTTGTATCCTTGTCCTATAATAAACCAGGTCTAATTTAGCAACAACAACAAAAAAAAGTTTTAAAAGGGAGAAAGGGTAGTTATGGGCTTAGAGGGATTATTATAAACTATCATTTTATAAATGATTAAAAGTTTTATTCTTTGAGAAATGACTTTTTTAGACTACAATCTATCATGGCAACGGGTGCTAGTACACCCCAATTTTCTTACAAATGGACATATCTGACAAGTGAACAAGTTACTAAAACTACTTTCCATATTCATACATGCAGTAGTGATATCTACAGTTCTCACTTTTGATAGGTATTATCAATATCTATAAAATAATACTAATAATATAGTAAAATGTTATCAATGTTGACCGCAAAAATTGTGTTTGTGTTCCCTAAAAAAAAGTTTTTTAAATATCCACTCATAATCAAGGTAAAACTGTATGACTCACACCAGTGCACAAAAGTGTTAAGCTAGTTTTTACCTGTTTTTTTGACAGAGAAATATTTCAAATTCCAGCTGGGTATATTGTGGTGCTTTTCCCTTCACGAAAATTGGGGGTCACTTCCTTTGATTTCTAGCTATATACTCTTCAGCCTAGGGTAATATGTCTAACGCTACAAATTTTAAACCGACCATCTAGAAATTAACTTCTTGAAAAGGACGACGAATACTTATACAAAATAATAATAAATAGATTTATCAGCACAAATCTGAATCGAACCAGGGCCCGTAATATTGCAACGGGGATGTGCTTTCCATATTAGGAAGAACCATTTAATTTAAAATATACCACCCAGCATAAGCACCAAATTACAGGGTTTTAACTCCCCAGCCTCGATTTTGATAGCATACAGATTTTATTTTTCATTCCTGTATAAAACAGTTTCTTGTAAAGGGATACAGAGAAGAAAATGACGGGGGAAAGCTCTTTTTATTTAATCGAGTGGATCTTCCTCGAATTTTTAAAGCGAAGTTTGCCTGGCAGATGGCGCGCACGGTGAAAAATTCGGGCGTTCGCTGTCTCAAAAGAACTGAAGTAGCGAAAGGGTGAAAGAGAAAAGGGTGATGGTTGCATTTTGAAGGCGCGCGATGGAGTCTCCAAAATTTAATTACTTGGCTATACTTTTAGGAAGGCTTCTACTACCTGCTGTCAAGGGGCCAAATTACTAATTAGAACGAGCAGGTGGTTCAGGGGAAAAAAGGTAGAGGGGGTAAGTGACTTAGATAAGTATATTTTCTTCTTGATTCAAAAATAAATATTACAGTTACACAGCTGTAAAGGAAACCGAGGCGAATGAACTTAATTTGAAACGCCATGTACAAAATTTTTTTAAATGTGGGAATGCTACCCACCTATTTTAATTTATATTAAAATCTAAGAGAGTGAGAAGTCCCATTTCTCGATAAAGAGAGAAGCTATGTATAAATTGTAATTGTATGAAATACTCCAGAATATATATCAAAGTTCGAATACCATTTTTAAATGTTACAATGTTGGGTAGAAAATATAATAATGAAAATTTTCTCAATAGCAAATTTAAGTAGACATAAACCCGCTTCGGGAGCCGTATGGTCTAAAGTAGAGGTTTTTGGCCTTTTTTTACGATTACATACTCCCAATGGATTGCCCAATATGTCACCACACCCCATTAGCCAGACTTTCGAAATCATCACCACCATTCATATTATGTCCTCAAAATATGTGAATAGCTTGGTTTTGCTATACATCTGAATAATTAGGAATAGAGCAGATGAAATAAAATCATAAGAATGCTATATTTATTTATAGAAAAACTGCAAATCACACACACAAGCTAGCTATAGCTAGTGAGATTTTTATGTTCAAAGAGTGAGTTACATACCCCCAGAAGGTTTGGATACCCCCGGTTAGGATCCCCTGGTATTTGGTGTCACTTCCGCCATATAATAGATTGCAGTTGAAAGGGAAATCGGAGTTTGAATCCCGATCGGGTGTAACGAAGGTGTTTTTTTCCAGATGGCTTTTCACTCTCCCTCCATGTATGTGAGTACACTTCCTCTAAATTTGACCTTTCTCATCCCTAACACATAGGTCTGATTAGTATACGTACGAATAACCCGATGGCTAGTAAGACGTGGTGCTAAAAATAAAACTATCTATAGAATCAACAAAATACAATCAAATACAATACTAGTGTACACTAATAACTCTGTAATCAATACTAGTACTGGTGAGTCAAAAATAATCCTTACTGAAAACTCTGACCGTTAAAACCAGCTTCTAAATCAAACTAGTTGTCCCGAGGGACAACTAATAATAATATTGTTTTGGAAAAAAAAAAGTGTATTATTTAAAGTATCAATTACATCCTTTTTTTAATTTATTGCGATAAGACATGATGTGAAGGCATTTTAAGTTGCAAAGATTTCCCTGTTCACTTCACAAGCTTGGCTTCGAAGTACACTTCTTCGTGCGTGAAGAGGGTACAAAGCTTTGGTTTGTTCCTAAACATGCTTTCCTCACAGCGGCTCTCGGAAATTTTGAGTCCACTTGTCAAGAATTCTCAAGGAGAAACGTCGTATTCAGATATGAAATAAAAATAAAATTATTCAGATATCATATTCTGACAATTAAAAAATGACACCTGGACACGAGAATCGAATCCGTGAACTTCAGCTTAGTACGCCAATGCTCTTACCACTGAGCTATCCAGGATTCTCCCCATGCTCATGGTCATTCTACACTCTTCATCCATAGTTTAAGGCAGAGTCTATGATGGACGTGCGGAAGTCATCAGCTTATAAATATGAGTGAAGAGTGAAGAATGACCATGCACACGGGACGAATCCTGGATAACTCAGTGGTAAGAGCATTGGCGTACTAAGCTGAAGGTCACGGGTTCGATTCCCGTGTCTCGGTGTCAGTTTTCAATTTTCAGAATATGATATCTAAATAATTTTATTATGATTTCATATCTGAATACGACGTTTCTCCTTGAGAATTCTTGACAAGTGGACTCGAAATTTCCGAGAGCCGCTGTGAGGAAAGTATGTTTAGGAACAAACCAAAGCTTTGTACCCTATTTATTTATTATTAGTATTATTTTATAGATATTGATAATACCTATCAAAAGTTAGAACTGTAGATATCACTACTGCATGTATGAATATGGAAAGTAGTTATCCTCACTAAAATGCATAAATGATAACTTCGGCTATTTGATTCAAAAATAAAATTGTTTACGGTACTTTAGATTTTCTGTTTTAATTTTAGCTATAACCTTAACATTTAATGTACTCTACCTGCCTGCACAAGGGTGGACTGGCAGATTCCAAGCAGATCCAGGACAACAAATATGATTACCCTTAGCATATTTTCATATCTACCACTGACGCTATGTTTCAGTGTAAGCTGAAGTGTTGAGGTGAATAATTTATATATTTATTTATAAATAATTTAATCCCAAGAATATTTCCGTTTCTACTTTCTAGTGGCATGAGCAAAAATGCTTCTAAATACTTAAACAGTAACTGAGTATCTTTATTGATAAATAATTAAGTTTGTGAAGTGATCCTCCACTCACTACTTGTGTATATCACTTAACATAGTGAATTTACGTTAGTCTTAAAAAATTGTTTACAAACAACACCAAGAAACAACAAACAGGATAGGTTTTAATTTATTTCCATCGCATATTTTCAAAAATATGTATTCTAGGCACCTCAGGCCTACTCATTGGAACTTTTGATTAAAATGTAATAAAAGAATAATTCTGATTCGAATGAATTTATTTTATTTTAAAGCATTTGCGGCAGCCCGAATCAAACCGGCCCACGGGGGTATCTCCTGGTGTACCGGCGGCCCAGTCCACCCCTCTACATGCACTATAATGTATTCAGCACTCCATTCTTCGTCCCTATTTTCTACAGAAAAGATTATTTTTTCCCAAGCACGACTCCTAAGATGCTTCGAAGATCTGATTTTGATTTGTCTCCATCCGGTATAGATATGATGTTACTACCTCCAACATCAACCGGAGGGCATGTTGCATCGGAAATAAATTTCATTCTGGTCTATTTCGACATATTTTAACGGGTTTCATGTCTAGAAGAATAAATTTTGAGCACCAGTCACAGTTTCTTCTTCCTCCTCTTCATCGTTGATCTCATTTTCCACCTTTGCATTTATCTGCTCGAAGACATTTCAAAGTTCCTCATTCTTAACATTTTTTTTTATATCATTGGATATAAGCTTAGAAATATTAAGCCCAACTCAGGGCTAATAACCGGACATCTCTTTGTATGGCGATTGTTTAAGCTCCAACTTAGGACCCTATTCTCATTAAATACACAAAGCGAAGACCATCTGACCCATTTTTGGAGGAGATGTCTTTCATTCAATCAGCATATTTTCGATGTCCTGGTTGGCTCGTTTTACTGAGCCCTTGCTTTAACTCTCGTATTTTACGAGGTCGTTCAGTATAGCATGTAGTTAATCCAGACAAAGAGGCCGGGCGTGTAAAAAAATGTAATTGAATATTTAACGCAATAATAATTTTTATCGCAATCAAATTATATATTTTTATTCAATTTAAAATTACATTTGAACAAAAATCCCTAAATATTTTGATCGCATGAACACCCACCCTCTCCACTCGAATAGTTTGCACACTGTCTCAATTTCAAGGTTTAAACATGACAGTGATCTTGATTCTAGGTTCTATGAAAGGGAGATACGGGGCCCATTTATCCTTCCCCTTTACCCCTTCCTGGCAGGGGCATTGAAGTGAGGGATGATCATATTTTAAGACTAGCAACATACTTCAACAAAGTTAATCAGAATATATTGCACTTGTACCATAGGCAAAGCCGCTTAGAGTATAATTATGTGTTTTTGTGCCTGAGTAAGGCTTATTTTTAGCGCACCTTCTCATCACATAATTTTGGTTCAAATATTTTCCTACGATCATAAAAGGAAATCATTACAAAACACATATATGTATTTGCATGTCCATTGTTTTGTTTTATTATTGTTAATCGGATTCTTATGCACGTTATAAACAACTATTTTTATTTTGATGTAAGCCTATAAAGGTTTTCACCTAGTCTCCCAACTCAGTTGGGCTATACGCATAAATATCAATTAAGTTTAGTTGGAAGGATTGAGGAAGGTATAAGTGAGAGTAAATCTACTCCACATTTGCATGAGGGTAGATTTGGAAACCATTTAGGAAAAACCACCCTCTGTACATCCGTCCATTATTTGAACCCCCGAACTCCCCACAACTAGAAAACTACATTAAATTAGCCCAATGGAATATATGTTTAGACATAAGATATTTGAATGTATGTCTAAACTATAAGAGAAAAATTACCAAATAAAACGTAAACACTTGATATTACAACTCTTGCTAAAAGAAAAAAAAGTACTAAAATTGTTACTAGTTCAAACAAGATTCTTTGATATAAGTTTAAGAATGACACTAATATGATTCTGCCAAGGACGGCGAATGAAACCTAATTACGTTTCAGGCTATGAATGATAGACTTCCTGTAATTTAGTAATATAGTTGTAAAATGGCCATATTTATAATAAAGAACACTAACATTTTAACAAAATATGCCAAGTATAGCCTGATTGAAGATTTAGACAGCACTATCAAACATTTGATTATACGCAGTTTTACCAAACTTAGCACTGCCTAGAAGGGCTTCATTCCCACCTTGGTGTCTGATGTTGGTAAACAAGTGGCAACTTCTAACAATGACAAAATTCGTACCGAAACGTTAAAGGAAACGAAATCAGTTTCTAATATATCCAAGAAATTTACGAATATTTTTATTAAAATTGTTACAATTTTAGGGTCTTATAAAACGGCATAAGTGTAACGGTGCGCTTTCGGGCTTCACGCCTCAGTCGGTCATACATTGTCTGGCCACGCTTATCTTACTTGAATAAAAGTGTTCCATTGGAACATATTATAATTACATGAGAGTATGTCTGAAGAAACTTTATTTTATTTCTTTTATACAATATAATCAGCCATAGAAAGATAATTCTTTCTGATTGGTTGTACAAAGTCTTAGACTTAACGTTTTTAGCATCCCCAATTTGTAAAATAAATAATATAAAATTTTGAGGTGAAAGTCATATTGCGTCTTAAATCAGTGACTGCCATAATTCGAAGTAAAAACCTTACGTAGCTAAGTTTAAGCTTTTTTAATTGTGATACCTGCTTTAAGTTTTTTTAATTGTGTACACATGAGATGGGATGAGTTACTTAAGTCTGTTACTCTCGTTCCGAGTATTGGGACAAGTCTCCACCGCAGGGAGCACTTCGAGCAACTACGAACTGATGAATGAATCGTCAGGGGAATCAAACCCGAGGCACAGTCCTCCCTTTATTCCTTCACTTTTACTTCTTTGATTTCTTCTCCCTTCTTGCACAATCCTCTTTAGTTCCCCTCCTTCTTCCTCCCCTCTCCCCCAACAAACGGTACACTACAAAGAAATAAAATTGCCCGAATTTATTTAGAACGAGCATGCTTCGGTTGTAGTGTGGTCTGAAGCGTCATTCTCACCATTGATTAGGCTTCCGATCTAAGGGAGATTGGGGTTTGTATCCCAGTCGAATGCACTTAGTATGGTTTTCCTTAAATTATTTTTCACTCTTCTTCCAAGCAAATTAACATACACTTCTCCTAAATTCAACTTTCCTCATCCCTTACACATTAGCGTAATCAGTACATAGGTGTATTACCCTAACTGGTAGTAAGGTGCGGTGCAAAAAGACGGGATTGAAATTTAAATAAAGAGTCCATTCTTTGTTTTTTTAAATTCTTAGTAAAAGTACGATTTAATTAGGTACATTTCTAGACGACTTTCTTGACTAATTGATTAGAGTGATTGTGTTCTAGAGGACCTTAGTTCAATTCCGGTTGATACTGACAATATATTTACATTTTATTTGCGAGCTCATCCTATAATACAATTAGTAAGTATACAATTAGTAATTAAGTCCTGGGGGTGTAATATAAGGTTTACCTCCCTAGTCAAGCAAGTTCTCGAGTCGTGTTCTTATATAATCTGTACATTTAGAAAATACACGATAAGAATCTTATAAAAATACACTTAAATTGAGGGTTTTTACTGGCACGTTTAATCCAATTAATAAATGCACGTTGAAAGAGATGCACCAGAATTTTCCTGGAGTAATGCATGGAAAAGCATGGTGTTGGTCTCAATTCAGGAAACACACCAAAGCTCACAAGTCAAATTAGCGGCGCATGGGCACACATTGTCTCGTTTAGTCTGATTCACTGGTGGCGCTGTGGAATGAGCTGAAATTCTAGCCGTGTGAATTGTGGGGATTTTTCCTAAATGTTTTTACACTACCCCTTTCCACGAATTCGGAATAGATCTTCTCATAATTATATGTTGTTTATTTCAACACCAATTAGTGAAAATATGTGTATAGCCCAGACAGTGGGTAAGATGCAGTACATCGAAAAATCCACCACCCTAATACTCCATGAGGGGATTCAAAGCCTGGCTTATATGCTGTTGATGACACTCAACCAATGCTGCGGTTAAACATACCCATAACGTGCTCTACAGAGCCAATAGCTGTGCCTATATCTTGCATACACCCCCCCCTTTTCCCTTGTCCCTTTGACACCCGACCCTGGGCCTATGTCTGCCTGTGACGTCACAAGGAACGTTCCACCTGACTGCTCTGATTTAACGACATCCTGCACCCTTCTCTCTCACTCCTCTTCAATAGCTAATTAACTTATTGCCCTTTAAGAAGCCATGAAATGATGGTGACTTCCTCCTTCCATTATTTCTCCGCGACACTTCATCTGGGTTGTTCCCACAAGTCTCATACACCGAGCGCCACGCTAGTAGATATTTTCGTCGGCAAGCCGGAACAGCTAAGCTACGGGACCTAAATTTCAACCGGACTAAAGTTGGTCTTACCACCCATTCATCCCATCATATTCACACTGAGGGGGTAGGTATGAGGAGATAGAATATTAATAAAATATATATCTCCATTTGCATGCAAGGAGAGTGGGAAACTATCCGCCTCATGCTTGACTGGAATTCCAACCCTGACCTGCGACTTTGGGGTAGCTGGTTGATGTTATGGGGATGTCAACGTTCTTCAGGCACGTTTGAGTAGGGGTAGGAAAAAGGTCGACGTGAGTGTTCCAGCAACGTTAGTCGTGGTGGAGCAGAGGGATGTCCCGGCAACGTGAGTCACGGTGGAACATGAGGAAGTCCCGGCAACGTGAGTCTCGTTGGGAGGTAGGGGGATGGTAAATATAGAGAGGGAGGGGTTAAAACAATATTGCTCTTTCGTAACATGAGACAATTTAATAACTCTTTCAAACAGGTTCCCCACACGGGTTGGATGCCCTATGACGCCGTACGGCTGTTGCCCGACTCTGAATATCCACCTTGTCAGAAACGCCGAGATAGGTCATCAGAGAAAAGGGCTGATTTTCTCTGTTTGCGTACCGAGTCACTATCGTGACTCATAGCTTCGTGAATGGAATACCTATGAAATGAAACCAGTGAAATGAGGGTGTAAAAGAATTACAGGTGTATTAGTCCATAACACTTTGAGGTGAAATTGGTGGTAGTGAGTGATTGTGCAGGGTCTCTGGTATGGGAATAATTTTATTTTCTTGGGATGGGGAGTGTGTGTTTAAGGTATGATGGTGGCTTGTGGGTGAGTTATGAGAGTCAATTATCGGGAAAGGGTTTGGAAGGATTTAACTTTCCTTGGGATTTGGTTTGAAGGGGATGGATACATTTCCATTCCCCATATGGGGCTGACAGCGGCGCCAGTATTATTCTCTGACTCGTCCGGCTGACCGAGGAACCACCGTGCTAAATACCCTCCACGGTTGCCTGGCCTTGTCCAATGGGAAAAAAGGGAACTTCCCATTGGCGTGGGAAACGGGAGCGACAGTGGACTTAGTGGCGAACCAATAGAAATAGTTCTTAGTCACAGTCACAGTCGAATGGCATGCAACAGGTACCGACCAATTGGTCACACCGTGTGGTTCGCAAGTAAAAAGTCCGGTTGTCGCGTTTCGCGAAGTTCTGGAATAGAGAAACAGGGAGGTAATCTTGCACTTTCTAAGTTATAGGCTATCAACAGTTAAAAAAAACTAGCTTATTGTGGGCATTCAGTCACAGTGACGTAGTTAAGGGGGTAAATGGGGGGAGAGAGGAAAGTGTTTGATATATCCTATTTATGACACTGTCCAGTTAAGTTAATTGTATACAGTACTTCTTTCAACTTTCTCTTCATACAGTACGTCTGATTTTGAGAATGACAATAGTTAGGGTTGAACACTATGTAACGTAAGTTTTAAAAGATTCAAATTTATCCAGGTTTGCCAGACAAAACAATGTCATTTTCACTAATGTACGATGCAATTTTATCAATCATATTTGCGTTCTTTTCTATTAAATACGTTACACAAGATTCTAAACAAAATATTGATTTTTAAAATTGGTCTTAAAATTGAATAATGTGTTTCATAAATAGATTTTGGACAAATGTTTTCCGCTATTTACTCCTATTGATTAACAATAGTTTTTTAGAATATATTAACTCAAGAATTACCATTCATTGACAATAGTTTCCGAGTCATACATGTGTTAAACTTCAATTTTGGCCAATAATAGACCATTATTTCCACGTGGTTAATCATCATTAACACATAACTCAAAACTACATTGTATTATTAAAATATCCTTGAATTTTTCCTGTCCCACCCAATACCCTGACTTTTCCAGGTTTACACGGTGGGTGAGTCTAAAATAGGGGTTTTTAACTGGTGGCCCACGATACCATTTTTTGAAGCCCATGAAGTTTTTTGAAAAAGTAATCTATTTTAGCAAAATTTATGTTTTCAGCCAAGAAACGGAAAGTTTAGTCTTGCACGGGAAAAATTCCATAAAAGTTTCAACTGATTATCTTGTTTAATTTATTCCTTACATCTGTTGTATTATACTGACGCATCAAAGATATTATGTTTTAGTCGGAAGATCCGTTTAATATACAACCAATCATGTTTAAATTACTACTTATTTCTCTCACAATTAAATACCTGTTCTCGGTTTCGCATAGCTTGTCAAAAATTAGCCGATTATGATGTGGGCCGCCACTAGACTCGCGTATTCAATTGTAACTTTTGGGCACTTTTTAAGTTGGAGACCTCTGGTCTAGAGTGTATTTATTACAACAATCTTCTGTTAAAATATAAATACATATTTCCTCTCATTTTAAACTGCTGTGCAGTGACAAAAGAAACTAGCTACTTTCATATTATATTAAATGCACACATCAAATAATATTTTCTGCAATGATCACTTTTGACAAATAGTATCACTCTCTATAAAATAATAAGAAATGGTATATTTTAATATGTATATTTTTGTTACTATTGAGAGCAAAAAAAAATTATTTTTAGCACAGCGTCTTACTACCCGTTCTGGTTATATTCTTATGTACTAATTACGCTAATGATTTTAGGGATTAGAAAGGTTGTATTTAAAGGACGTGTGCCGATATTTACTTGGAAGGAGAGTGGTAGACCATTTTGGAATATAAACCTCAGTACACCTGACTGAGATTTGAACCTAGATCTCCCAGTCATCAGCAGTTTAGTCAACAGCGTACGGTCACCGAAATGGGTAAGTTTCGTGTTCTTAACCAACCTTCCAAACTCGATTCCATAATAGTAGAAATAATAAACTCAACGTTCACAACTTATTTGCTAGTATATTTAAGCGAACTTAAACCATGTTTTTATCTTCCCCAGACTTAATGAACCTCATGACTTCATTTCCTTACTTATTTAAATGTTTTACTGGCCTCATGAAAGTGTTTTCCAAGAGGAAACTTCATACGGTGATTATTGCCCTACCAAAAATAATAATAGTAAAAATCTAGAAGTGGATTACTTGAGCGACAAAATAAAAAACAACTCAAGCTAATTACTATTTTAGGAATATCATGGGTAAGTATATTATAATTATTGTGGGTGTAGAGTGTGTAGCTATGAAACGAGTTTGCGAACTAGGAGATAAATTTATCATTAAATTTAAGATTGAATTAAAAGGGTTGCACATTTTAATTTACAATTGTTTCTATGTACGATGTATAGATAAAAGTAGTGTAACTAGTCGTACCCAGACAAAAAATTGCCAAACAGACGAAAAATCGCCAAACTCAACTGCACTACTTGTTCAAATGATAGTTTGTGAATCTCAGTGAGATTTTTGTACAAATATAAATCTCAAGATTTGATTTAGAGATCTCAGCCACTTTTTATTATATCTTAAACCCTCTCATAATAGCGTCCATACATTCACTAGTTAACATAAACTATGAATAGATACAAATATTTAACTTGAGATTTTTAAAGAAAAATTTAATATTATCTGCCTCCTATTCCAAAAAGGTTATTTATGACATGATGTCCACCTGCAGGCCTATGTATGTGTGTGTACTTAACAAAATCATAACAATTCAACATTTTTTCTTAAAATTTGATATGTAAGACAATACACCTAGCCTTTGATGTATGATGAATATGAACGCAGAAACGTAAAAATTAGTCTGCTTAACTTGTAGCAGAATATTCTAAAAATTGACACCTGAACATGGGAATTGAACCCAGGACCTTTGGCTTAGTAGCCAATGCTCTAATCACTAAGCTATCCAGGATTCGTCCCGTGCCCAGGGTCATTCTTCATTCATATATGATATCTAGATGAAATAATCTTTTATATTATTATTATTATTATTATTATTATTATTATTAGCACCGCGTCTTACTACCCGTTCGGGTTATACGCACTTACGCTAATGTGTAACGGTAGGGTGATTGTGAGATGAAATGAAGGACCTACAGTTTAACTTGGAATCCTAACCACGGTGGAGGCCTTGCATTCCCCACATTCACAAGATGTCTTGTCAGAGGTGAAGGAAGGATTTGGTAATCAGATAAATCTGTGCCGGGACCGAGAATTGAACCCCGGCCGCCAGCACAGAAGTCTGACACCTTACCCCTGGACCACCAGGTCACCTGAATCTTATATATATATATATATATAAATAAATAAAGAAAATTCCTGACACACTGACTGACTCATCAACGCCCAGCACAAACCCTTGGATCTAGAAAGCTGAAATTTTGCACAAAGGTTTCCTTTATGATGTAGATAAGGAATAAGGCAGGATTTTTTTGAGATTCCCACGGGATAGGGAATAAAGAGGATTTATATTTTCGCTTTAAAGTTGCCTAGTTTCCGTAACTATAATTATTAGAGACTTCAAATTTCGCATGTAAGTAGGTAATTATAATCACTAATAACTGTTTTAAGGGTTTTCTGAAATTCCCACGGGATAGGGAATAAAGAGTATTTATATTTTCGCCTTAAAGTTGCCTTATTTCTTATTAGATCAACGCCCAGCCCAAACCCTTGGACCTAGAAAGCTTGGAATGAGCTCACCTATAGAGTCTATACATCTTGTATTTATTAATTAAATTCAAACTTTCTTCAAATAGGTGGGAGTGAAGGGGATGCGAGGAAAGTTAAGTGTGTTTTGTTTTTGCAGTTCTTATAGCAATTCATTTTCGGCCAAAATAAATAAAAGATTGCTTCAGTACAAACTTAGTAGCTTAATTTTCTTCACATGGAGATACTAACAATTGTCAAATATCTGTCATGTGCATATCCATTAGATGAAAAACTTCTTGAATGAAGATATAAAATTACAATTAAATTCAAGAACACCCTTGACAGATGTTTAACAACTGTTGACGTCACCATGTGAAGAAAATTAAACTATATATTTGTATTATTTATTTTTCTTATAACATTACCGATTATTATCGATCAAGGTAATTTTGCTCACAATCAAATATATGATTTTTAAGTAGGCTACTTGATATAGTTGCAAGTTTCAAAGGTTCAAAGATTCAAATATCTACTTCTAATGACAATGTAGCTTTCTTACGCGATTGACTAAATAGTGTCGTTAGTTAAATCAACTGGTTGATTGCGACTCTAACCACTAAACTAAGGGAACGAGAGCGTTGTTAAATTATTTAAAAACCTTTTACAAAATCCTCCAGATCACAAAGAGCCTTCAACTGCCGACAAACTCTCTCTTTTTGGCATGAAGAAAGCGCCTATCTTTTTATTTCATGTATTGTACTACAATGAAAGTCGCTATCTTCCCCAGAGATTGTCAGTTCTGAGGAGCGTCCCTTGCCACGTGTGTAGGACATATGATGATAATAATAGTGGTGGGGGTGGTTGATATAAAGGACATGGCATGGGACAAGGGTTCGAGTCCCAGCCAGGCCTGATAAGCCTCTTACATGCCGGTCCCTTTGTGCTCGTGAGCTTGGAATGATAGGAAGAAGGGGGGATATAGGAGTATCAGCTGCTCAGGACATTGAAAGGGTTTGGGAAGGAACGGAGGAGGTCATCGCTAACTTCGCGGCTCTTTGAACTTCTCTGCGCAACAGTGATACAACTTCACGCACCACACGCGCGGGGTTGGGTGTTTTTTTGCACAGCCTCTTGACATCCGTCTGGGTTATTAACATTGTAATTAGTCTAACTACACCAATGGGCTAGGAAGGAATACGGTAGATGTTTAGAGAAACCGTACCCGCTTGTGTAAAGGAAGACTGGAAATTTATCTAAGAAAATATTTCCATGAGTATACCCACCGGGGTTCAAACCTAAACCTCTCTGTCACGGACAAACCAGACTAAATAATATGGAAATTTTAATCCATGTGCCCACCAGTGTTAATCATAGGAGTTTTTTTTTTAGCATTCCGTATTACTACCCATTCGGGCTACACGCGTATGATATGCGTGTAACCTGAACAGGTACGTGTTGCTAAGAAAGACGGCTTATGTAATAAATACGTTAATGGGGTAGGAAGCGTGAATTTAGAGTAAATGTCCAGATTTTCGTGGGGAAAGCGTGGGAAACCATTCGGGGAAAAAATTCAGTACACCCGAACGGGAACGAACCATGATCTCCAGGTCATCGGCAGTCTAGTCTATTGCTAGAGTAGTGCCTTAGACAATGCAGCCACCGAAAACTATATAAGAAAAGGGTCTTAGAAGTCCCTTTCCATAACGTAACTGCCACGTTTTCAGATGGTGAGATTTCATTTATCATATTCGTATCAATTTTAAGTAATCTAGGTGACAAACAATGAAGCAATTCGTCAAATGTTGACACAGACATGCGAACATACTTGAAAATCTTATAGTCAAACTCTTGTCGTGTTGAGCTCGACTACTGAGGACGGAGAGATCGAGGTTCGAATCTCGGTCGGGTGAACTGGGGGTGGTTTTTCCTAATTGGTTTTCCACTTTCCTTCCACGGAAATGCGGGTTCACTTCCTCTAATTCAACCTTCCCAATTCCTAATACATTAGAGTAATTAGTACTTGAAACGTATAACCCGAAAGGGTAGTAGGACGCTGTGCTAAATATTATTATTATAGTCATACTGGCGTAGTCTAACAAAACTTAAACTAAAACCACCTTCAAGTAATCCCCAATTAATTATAGAGTGTACCCAGAACCACCTTCTCTTTTTAATTATATTTATTCTGCTTAGCAAAAGGTATGTACAGTAGCCCCATGACTTCCATGGTGCTGACTGACAGCTCACAGCTGACTTCTGACAGTCAACGTTTAAGTATATACCTAAATTTTGACTATCAGAAGTGACAGCTGCTAAACATATGTTTTTTCAGATCATATGGTCCGGCGTAGGGATTCATAATTTGGTCTGGTAACTTTTCAAAGCCGTCAGCTATCAGCTGTTAGCTTTCAGTCAGCACCAAAGAAGTCATGAGGCTACTGTAGCCATCATATGGTCTATGTCATTAGCCATGGTGTATTCTAAACCAGTGGTTCTTAACCTTTTATTACTCGCAGCCTCCTAAGTATTCTAAAATATTTTCGTGGCCACCTAGTTTTTAACAATATATTAATCATTGGGATTTATTCTAAAATAATGGATTTATTTACTGATTATAATAACAAACATATAACCAAACAGAAGTTAACTCACCTAAATATATTTAATGGGACCTCTGTTGTTTAACTCTTTTCACTAATTTGTCCATTCTTGTTTCAATTGTATTACTTAATGCTATTCGCACGTAGGAGTCGATTCGGAGTAGACTTCACTGCTTCGTTTTAATATTTACCATAGTAGAAAATCCCTTTTCACATAAATAAGTAGAAACAAAGGGCAGCAAATTTTGAACGGCGTTGGTAAATATATGGAGATTATTTGTAAGATCCGTGATTTCTATTATCCGTCCTTCCCCTCCCCTCCATTATCCCGGAAAATTGAGAGACTACTGTAATTACATGATTAAGATCATAAATTATTTTCTTTCAAAACGTAAAATTTAAGACAGTTGACTTTAACAACAAGCAAATTACAATTTAAATTGTTTTTTGAGGGCCCCCAAAAAATCTTGCGCTACCCTCCAGACGTCCGTGGACCCCCGGTTAAGGATCGCTGTCCTAAGCCACGTCAAGAGCACATGTGAACATGGGAAACAAGGGGGGATTTTCCCTCTCGTCTGAAAGAAACATAAGAATTGATTGCGCGTATAAATGTTCACGCGACAAAAACATCGCGTGATAAAATATCTCTCATGTGAAAGGGCACTTATTGTACACAAATTTGAGAGGATAGGGGTTAGAAAAATCACAG
>CABFOW010000443.1:135109-169303 GCA_902141385.1 Timema californicum | reverse complement strand
CCCGTCACCGGCAATCCAGTCTATTGCAAGCTTGAAGCTAAGATTTTAAGATTGCAGTTCTGTACCAGTTTTTGTTGACCTAGATTGAATCAATATGTTAACCGTGTGCTGATATAGTCACTTGTGTTTGGAAAGTGTACGTTAACCCTACAGACAATAAAAACAAATAATCCATCCTTCATTTTTTATGTGAATACAAATTTACTTTTCGCCCCTACCCAATTCGATGGTGTCACGTAATTCAATATTCAATATGTGACTCGGTAATGACGCGCCTGGAAGTGCTACGAACGGGATTCGAAGAGGGTAAATAAGAGCAAAGTGACGGTAGAAGGTCTAAAGGGGTGTGGGGTATGAAACGTGAGAAAAGGAGAAATGGACGAGGAAAGAAATGGAGCGAGAAATCTAGACCCTTATTCTTCTTTTTCAGAGCCGAAGGTGTTTAGGGGTGCGGCAGCTGTATAAAGATGAAGCGAGAGGAAGGAGGGGCTAGGGAAGAGATAACTTCTTTCCTTTACCTCCCCTTCCTTCTCCTTTACGACTCGAATAAAGTTTTCTTTTATGTCCTGTAATTTGATTGATCAAAAACTAAAAGCTGCTCGTGTTGAAAGTCGCAACATCTCCATCTTTTATTTTTTCATCAAAATTAATTTTGTAAGATGCAAATTTGACATTGTACTTCGTTTCCAAAAACCTCGAATAGTAACAAAAGGAAAAAAATGGAGGGGAGGGTTTGGGGCAGACAATTTTAACAAAATTAGTTCTCCCATTTTCTCAATATTACGATATTATCTTAAAAAGTTTTGCTTTAATTTATATTATTGATTTACTACTTTCTGGAGCGATATTAAATGTATTAAAAAATCCTTGAAATAAAACCGGGTCAAAAATGCTATGGATTATCTTCGCTTTCAAGAGTAATAAAAACGTATTAGTACGGAAATTGGAACATTATTTTATAAAGTCCACATTAGTGGGCTTATTAAAAAATGCACCAGCCTCATTTAGTCTGGTTTGTCATTGACGGGCAGGTCGGGGTTCGAATCATGGCCCTGTGGATTAAAGTTATTTCCTTCAATTGATTTCCCAAGTTCTCTCTGTCAAGATTTGGGTACATTTCCTCTCAAACTTTATCTTACTCACTCCTAACTCGTAAGTGTAAATATTCGAATAGTTCTGTCGGATATTAAGAAAGGAAGAACCATCCCAAATAATATTATATCAAGGTTAGGGGTTACCACATTATGGATTTTAGGGACAAGTACGTTGAGGCTTGAACCTTGACCAAGTGCGATGGGGGTGGTTGTCCTCTCTTCACGCTAATGCTTATACCCTCAGTTTATCCCGAAAGGCCGCAAGCCTATCTTACATGTCTCCACTATGTTATTGAATATAAGAAAGGGTGATAATGTAATCTGTCGAGGTAAGACTGCTTACCTTTCCGGGTAAACAGAGTTTGCATTTACTATAAGCTACCCTTCTCCCTCCTGCTGTTTTAACTAGGCCATTAGTAACCATGAAGTTAAACTAACTGATTTTAAAACATTTAGAGCCAACCTTTGTGGTATTGTGGTAAAGCGCTCGCCTCAGGACCCCGATGTTAGTGGGCTCTAACCCAGCTGGGGTTGACGAATTTTTCTTGAGTTACTAAAAATCCATAGCACAACTTCCTTCGGAGGGGAAGTAAACATGTCGGTCCCATGTCGTTCGTGGTATGTAAAATAACCTTGAAAGGCACGTGAAATACCTTTCCCAGCAAAATTTGGTAGGATCTTTCGCTCTCACACAGAGAAATTATCACGTGCTGATATAATCAGTCGGTTCATAAAGTGCACGTTAAATACCTCCAATAAATAGTTGTATATATCGATGCGGTGCGCGCCTTTACGTGCCCCTCTAGTGTGCGCTACTATACGGCTTTCATAGCACCGGCCAGACTTTTGTTGGACTTCGACTGTGTTCAGGTCTCGCCACTATCATTCGGCCACGCTTCATGGCCATTCTTATCATAAAATTTTAAGGCTAGATATATAACTCCAAAACCACTCCAGGGGAAAACTTATGTGCACCCTAGATATCAGGTTTTAGCCGGATCAATAATACAGTTTCGGCTCCAGGCCAAGATAAAGACAGACGGCATCGTGAAAAACTCTTTTTTTGGGGTTCAGGTGGTCATGAAACGTCAAAATCAATCACAGCATATGACTTTTTTTTGTGTGGCCCTAATCATAGTTTCATAGGAAAAGCATACCTGAAAGCTAAAAATGTCACTAAATACCCTACTTTCATGCACACATATGTGTTATAGAGGTCAGAGTTCCTGGCTACAGATACAGAGGTCCCGGGCTCAATCCTTGATGTTTAAAAAAATTATCTTTGAAACAGTGGGTTTGGAACGGGGTCAAACTCAGGCTCGTGAGGACAAATGAGGAGATACTTGAATATATACATAGCAGCTCCAATTTAGAAAACAGAGATTAACGCCTGGAGGGCTTGTGCTGATCATATTATAATAGCGCCAATATTTGAGGATAGAGTGTATCATCGCTAACGGTGGCGGCCGCTCGGTCGGTATAGCTCGCTTGCGGGCTCACACTACGGAGTTTTGGATACAGTAAAATGTAATCAATGTTCACAGCAGTAGGCTAAAACCCAGTATACTAAGGCGCGGCGGGGAAATTAGTGGAGGGGGTAATTACCTTGTAGATAAGGGGAGGTGCTCCTCCCCTTATCTACAAGGTAATTACCCCCTCCACTAATTTCCCCGCCGCGCCTTAGTATACTGGGTTTTAGCCTACTCACAGCAAAAACGAAATGCTTGAATACATTTATCTTCACTATAAGAATCCATAACTGCTACTAGTCTAAAACAATGACCACGAGTTATTCAGGTATCGATTTGTTAAAGGTTCGAACAACTTTATTATTTTAATAAAAGTGATTCCTTTAAAGGTCAACACCATATTAAGACATATTTTTAAGAAGACCCTAAATTATTGTAGCTCACTTATGGCAAAAAAATAGGGGCAGGCAAAATAAAACTAAAAATATTCCACAACTCGGTAGCCCGCAGTCTAAACTCTATGGACTGATTGATCAGTAACGGAAAAATCAAGGTTTAGATAGAGTTAAGTCATAATAAGGTTGCATTTTTTATTTAAATAGTTTCCCACGCTTTTCACACGCAAATTAAGGCGCGTTTTATTTAAATTATAACTTCTTCACTTGCTTCAGTGGCCAAATGGTTTAAGACGTCACTTTCATGTCAGACTGGTCTTCCGATGAGGGGAAAATCGATGTTCGAATTCCGGTCGAGTCTACTTAGGGTATTTTTCTTTAAAATTGTTTATCACTCTCCCTTTATGCAAATACGTGTACACTTTCCCTAAATTTAACTTTCTGGATCCCTAACACACTAGCGTAATTAATACGTAAGCGTATAAGCTGAACAGATATACTAGTAAGACCCGGTTTTAAAGAAAACTACGACAGAAACAATCTACCATATTTTTAAACGGTAACTTTGAATATGGTTGGATTTGTTATTTTATATAGAGCAACTAGTACAACCACCTTAAGCGCTGGTTTTGAACTAAAAATATCTGGTTTGAATCTAGGTGGGATATATCAAATGGAAATCTTTATAATAGTCAATAAATCCGAGTTGTGAATAGTCCTATTGTGTTGAATATAAATTAATTTAAACAAAATAGTCTTTTTTTTCCCCTTGATAATCTAATTTTTACTCTGCCTTACATATAGGCAACCCGAGAGTCACTAAGCTCGTGAATAAATCTTTCCGTTCTCCCCTCGGGGATAGGTGACGTATGAAGATGACAGGGGACTGCGGCGTTTTAAGTTGGCAAGCGTGGGAAGTCACTTAGTGGGGTGACATGAGCAATGTTGGCAACGCGTGAGGGGAATCGTCAGCCATCCCGCCACTTCACCGCTTCAATGCAAAGTATCCCGATCTTCCATTAGGTTAGGATCGCTTACATTCGCGTTTTGAGTGAGGCTGGCTTATGCATGGCCCGGGGGAGTTGATAGAAGAGTCGCGACCTAAAGGGTGGAACCGGGTTTTGAAGGCCACATTTAAAGTGCTGTCTGTATACATGTACTCGGTTTCGCAGTGTTATTAGAAGAAATTCAATTTTCTGATAATTTTTTTAGGTGACTATGGGGAACAGGGTGATTTCGTTAAGGCTTTATTAAAACAATGAAGCAGTCATTATCCACACATTTGCTCTTCAGCAGCACTGATGTTAGTGAAATATTTTACCACAAAATACTTAGACACGTGAGTGAGAAGAAAACTGAAGTCTCTGTTATTGCGTATTTGATAAAGTTTCTTGTGTTAACATCTTTAGGATAGATTAAACTGAAGTGTTAACTTCAAAGCTTGGACTATCTTTAGTGCATTTGTTAAATTTAAATTGGCTGAAAATTTTCCGCGAAAAATTAAAGCAATGTTTTTCTGGAAAATGTATTTTATCATATATACAGGTCTTGAAATATGATAGTTAAATTTTAACTAAAGTTTAATTTTAAATAAATTAATTCACATCGGCTCCAGTGGTGGCCGCATGGCTTAAGGCGTCACTATCGCAATAGAATGGATTGCCAATGATGGGGAGATCGTGCGTGGTTCTATTCTTGGAAGGGCTGTTTTTCGAACTGGTTTTCCCGTCTACCTCCACGCTAATGCATGCACGCATCCTCTAAAATCCACTCCTCTCTTCCCTAACTATTTATCGTAATTAGTATACATGCGTATAAACTGAACAGGTAGTAAGACGGGGTGCTTAAAAAAGGTATCTAACTGCACAAGGCAGGCTACTATTTACGTGAGGTGGGAAAGTCAAGGTTCAAATCCTGTTTTAATTTACGGAATAAGGGGGCTGTCCCCGCATGTCATTTATCCCTATAATTTACTTATCCTTTTTCTATGGTAGTGTTGGTGTAATTCATCTATAATTTTCCTTATCAATTTTGTGCCTTACTTTTTGTATTCCTTGTCTTAAGGCCGATACACACAGAATGCTAAGCTAAGCTATGCTGTGCTGTGATAGGAAATTGTCACTTTGGTTTCACACTCATTGTTAAGCTAAGCTAAGCAATGGTCCCCCCCCCTCCCCAAATTAAGTGTTGTTTCTTTCTGGTCTGCTCAAGTGAAGTTTAATTATGATGGCGTTCTTCAAAATGTCTTGTTTGTGTTCAGATGATAGTACTGAGGAAGAAATATGCTGCTGTTAGCAGTTAGTTTAGAAGATGAAGAAAATTTAGGAGGTGTTTAATATAAAAACATTTGTTAAATATAAAACCTAAATAGTATATTAATTAAATACACGTGAAACAAACTTAAAACAAAACTTCTACACTTCTTTATAATTATTTTCAGCAAACCAGCACTGCGTCTGTTCAACACAGAGCCCAAGATACGTTATGTGCATGCGCAACATAATATGGCTCAAGATGGGAGATGGAAAAATTGCCCGGCCAGCAATCGGAAAAAAACATAGCGTTGCGTAGCTTAGCTTTCTGTGTGAACCAGCACATTTAAATATATGGACCTCTATTTTTCTAAAGAGTTAGCAGAGTAAATCTTAGTTTAGCTTAGCTTAGCGTTTTGTGTGTATCGGCTTTTACTCTCTATCAAACTATACGCATTTAACCACAGCATTTGATTAAGGATGAGGAAGATGGAATTAAGGGGAAATTGACCTTATTTGTGTGGAAAGAGTGGGAAATCATTTATGAAAAACTATCTTCAGCCCAACCATTCGGAATTTTAAACCCGACCTCCTCATCACAGGCAATTCGTTATATTGAAAGAGTGACGTCTTAGATTTAGACCATGTGACCATCGATGCGGGTATGTTTGTATATATTGGCTTGCTAGTGACGGGGGATATTGAGGTTCGAATCTCGGCTGGTTTCATCCGCATAGAGGGTCTGATCTTCCACGTTAGCATTAATCTCTAATGTTTCACCATCCCCTCCACGCGAATGGGGATGCACTTCCTCTAAACCACTCTTTTTATCCCAGAAGAAAAAGTCATTAATAAACCTTGAGTTGTAAATTACTAGGGATATGTCCTTAGAATATTTTAATACTCAAAAACTTCAGGATATTGGAGGCTTAAGGATTAAAAAATATACATACAGTATTCAAGATAAAATCAAAACAGTTTCAATTTTTCTTTATATAAATTATCTGTTGCTTATTAAAGGCTATCTTGCGTAGGTGTGGTGGTAAATGGTAGCTGAGAGCTAGAGGAATATTTTTATGGCAATCATTGGTTGAAAGTTAATATTGTTAACTTTTGTGGAAAACCATTTAGTAAAAACAACCTTAAATACATCCGACCAGGATTCAAGCCCCGATCTCCCTGTTATCGGCAATCTAGTCTATTGAGAGAGTGAAGCCTTAGACTATGGAGCCACCGAAGCAGGGGATAACATTTTTGATTGATAATCTAGTCTTACTAATAAAATAATTACTATTTTCACAGACAAATACAGGTATGCATCCTCTAAATTCAATCTTCCTCATCCCTAACTTATTAACATAGTTACTATATATGCGTATACCTGAACAGGTAGTAAGACGTGTTGCTAAAGAAACAACAGTAAAAAGTATTACCAACAATTCCAATAATACTTATCTAGGATAACTTACTGTATAATTGATTCTTTCATACGAGTAGCTAATATAAAGAACAGAAAATATTACTAAAGCTATAGTGTTGTTTGTTTCGTGGTTGTGGCAATAAGTTATTTTATAATTTAATTTATTAAATAATAAATTAAAAAGTATTATATTCACAATTTTATATTCTTATAACTAGCACCCATTTTTGTATAACTTAGAGAAAGAACCATTCAAAATATTAGTTCTAAGATAAAAGTTTTTATTTTGTAAACACTTGTTCATGAAATCAACCGAATATGGTTTGTCATCAACCGTTCTTATGTCGTCTGATTCACCATCTTAATTTAGGAAGAGAAGGCAGCAGTTTAGTATCTTTCAAATACAATTAATACTTAGCACCGTATCTTATTACCCGTTCGTGCTATACGCTTAAGTACTAATTATTCTAATGGGTTAGGAATTGGGAAGGATGAATATAGAGGATGTGAGCCCACATTTTCGTGGAGGGGGAGGGGTAAACCATTTAGGGAAAACCACCCCAGTTCACCCGAGCGAGATTCAAACCTCGATCTTCCCGTCCTCGGCTGTCTAGCTCAACACAAAATTAGCGCGTTGGCCAACTATGCCACTGAGGTGGGTTGGGCTATAATTGTTGTAGCCCAGAAGCAAAATATTAGATTATCACAGAACTGATAAATTTCGCGTTAAACCTACCTGAAAATTAGTTAATTTCACTTTTCGTTAATAATCTTGAATAATTAATCTTAAAATGTATGTTTTTTAGTGTATAAGAAAATGTTTATTTATTTAGCACCGCGTCTTACTACCCGTTTGGGTTATATGCTTAAGTACTATTTACGCTATTGGATTAGGAATTGGGAAGGTTGAATTTAGAGGAAGGAAACCCGCATTTGCGTGGATGGAGAGTGGAAAACCATTTAGGAAAAACTCCTTCAGTTCACCAGAACGAGATTCGAATTTCGATCTCTCCGGTATCGGCAGTCAGACTCAACACGACTAGCGCGTTAGCAAACTACGCCACCGAGTCAGGTTATGAAAATGTTGATACCTTTAAACTTTCATGAACGATATTTTCATATAACAAACCTCTTCTTAAATAACTTGGAGTTTCTAGACGTTTGCAACGTGTCTCAACGCTCTGGTAGGCGCCATTAACATAACGTGTGTGGAGAGTGAGGCGGAATATCCCCGCCATGTTCACCCGAAGTAGTCCGGCGAGACCCAGAGTAGATCTTGTAACTTAAGTGTCTGAATGACAGATGCAGCTGATGGGTGATGGATGGACCATAGAGGGCTTGGTGCCTAGCCAACATTCTGATAGAGCACGGCCGTGGTACAGTCTCCGGATGAAGAGTGTGGGTACAGTCCTTTTTGTTTTTCATGGATGAACACTAAATATAGTTTTATCTATATGGAAATTTAAGTTAATTAGGGGAAAGTACGGATGCTATTACAACAGTGTTAACGATGACATAGAAAAATGTTTGGGAGCTCTAAAAAAAAATATGTTGAACTGTAAACTAGCACTAAAATAACAAAACGTCTCAACTGTAACTGGGATTTGCTACAAACCCTGTGATTTGAATAAGAAACGAAGGTGGTTTATCGCCTGGGTACGATGACTTATAAAATATTTTTGTTAGCTTCATATCTTACAACCCGTCTGGGCGCTATCCACCTTTAACTACACAAATGGCGTAAGAATGAAGAAGGTATAATATTTAGAGGAAGTCTACCCACTTTTGCTTCGAGAAAAATTGGGGGACCATCTAGGATAAAAACACCCTTAATTTGGACCCCAAATCATGTGTAATCCAAGCAAGGCAAGACTTACACCTTTGCCAACGTACTAACCGGTGTAGACCTCTTATTACTATAAATCTTATATTGATATATCACTACAAATAAAAAGGTATAAGATTTTAACAATTTTAGTTAAGTAGGCACTTTTATACAAAAATTTAAATTATAACATTTAGAAGTAACAAGATTGATTCACCACTACTGTCACAAGCAGCGACTGCGGGGGTGCTTTGCATACCAAGCACCCCAAAAATATTTTCCAGGCTGCTCGCACTCCCAATATTTCAGCTTTTTATGAACCTTAATAATATTACGATACTTGTTCTTTCTTGAATATAGGGTTGCGCTGCGAAGTGTTATCTAACGTAGTAAATTGCAGATGCTGCCACCTGATATGTATGCAAGAGAGATTAAGTTGGTAGCACTCGCGAACTGACAATCTGGCATTTGTCAACATGTTTCCATTATATTTTGGTTAGTGGCAGTACTCGCATCGTATGTACTAACTTTGTGTTCTGCGCGTTTGTTTTCTTTTATTTGGTTGGTGGCAGTACTCATATAGTATGTATTATTTTTGTCTTGTGCGTGTTTGTTTTCTTTTATTTAGTATATTTTAATTTTATTTTACTAAACATACATTAAAACTAACAAATTGCACCTTAATTTTGTCCATTTTTAAAATACGGCGTTTGAAAATTGGCAAATTTTATATCACACCCAAACCTTGTTTTATAGAGCACTCTCAATGTTTTTTACTTGTCGGCATCTATGACTACATTAGTATAAATGGAATAGGCAACAATCTCATCCTGTTTAGTTTAATGGTGATCGGGAGGTCAGTGTTTGAACCCCACCCGAGTGTATAAAGAATATATTTTGTATCAGATGATTTAACGGGCGACTTCTTGTTTATTCAATGGACCAACAGTGAATTTTGTTGAATTTTGTCTTCTTCATTCAAGTAAACCAAATAAAATGTATTGAGTATGTTTGAGCTCTCCTTGAGTGTTTGTTTGGAAAATATCATAAAATTCAGACGTGTTATTCAGAGCAACACAACACTAGTTAAGGATCTTACTTGGACATTTTTAATCACATAAATAACTTATTAAGAGACGTCAGACTATGGAGGAGATGGTTTTGGTTTTATTGTGCTCGATGTATCAGTGATTCATAAAAGTAAACAAATACCCGAGCAATGTTGCCAATAAAATAGATTGGCGACAGACTACCTTTTGGTATAATTTTATCTCATTTTATACTTTTACTATTGATAGCATTATTCCCCATCGCTGGCATAGTTGTAGAAGTAAAATTAATACAGTATATTTTAACTCCATATTGGGGACAAACTTGTATGTATATGTAGTTATCCCTCCGATCTTAGAGTCAAATGTATTAAATATTTATGTAGCGGGATATTAGAAAATCATTTAGAAAAAAATCACCCCCAACACATCAATCCAGGGTTCAAGCTAATTTTACTGACAAAAAGAATGGAACTGTATTGAGACAGAACAGCTAATAATAATAATAATAATAATAATAATAATAATAATGAAGAAGAATAAGAAGAATAGTGACAGTGTACATCAATTGCTGGTTTTTATTTGTGTTTAGCTAAAATTGCAAATGGTTTATTTTTAAGTATTGCTCCTAATATGTGTTGTGTACTAGCATGTGGGGGAGGGGGAGGGAGCTAAGTTATAAGAAAGGTACTACGGTATATATCTAGAAGAACCTGGATCAATTCCGTGTGGTAGACCTAATGACGAATTAAGTTACAATTTGTCTATGTATTCGTCCTATTATCTACTTAGTAACTATTTAAGTTTTATGGCTAGGTGCTTAGTATTCGTTGTAAGTTCATATTATTTTGTAAGTCGTGTGGTATATATAATTCAAGTTAATCATTTTAAATGAGAAACGAGTTATTATTAGTCCCAAAATCCCTACCATTTATTTTTTATTATTTCCTCTTTGCTAACTCTAACCAGTTTTGTATTTTGACTTTTACCCCTTCCTTGTCAAAATAAATATTATCAAACAGGAAAAAACACAGATCGCTAAACAAAAGGCTGAAGCTTCAAAATTCTACGAGTATTTTATAATTTAAAGTATAGTATTATTTTGATAGAAATAACAGTATAAGTTAGGTGTTAAAGTTAAAAAAACAATTTTAATATTTTCATACATAAATTTATGTGATCAGCAGTTGTCACTTTTGATAGAGATTACCAATACCAATAAAATAACAAAGATAATACAGTAAAATGTTATCAATGTTGAATGCAAAAAAATGTGTTTGAATTTTCGCTACTGTTCTTCCAACCAAAACGAGCTATATGTAGTTTTAGTAGCTACTGGTATATTTTTAACGATGTGTGATGTTACTGCCGATGAAGGGGGGTGTTGGGTGGGTGTAGCTCTGCTAGTTGGGTTGAAGGACAGGGAGAGGGGGGAGAGCTATTGGCAGGTTGCCACGGAGAACAGGACCACTTGTTGACAGTGCAACTGCATCTTGTATAGGTTGAGAAGGAAGGTATAGTATGTGATCTTTTAGCCGTGATCCTCGTACTACTACTACTCTTCGTGTCAAGCCTCATTTTTACACTAATCTACGATAAATGAGTAAGGTAGGAATTGGAGGAAGTGTACCTACATTTGCATGGCGAGAGGAGAAACCATAGAGTACAGTCAATGGTGATTCAAACTCAGGATTCACCATCTAAGGAAAAATTAGACAACACGAGACTGGTGCCTTTCTCCGAATGCCTTTACATGTGGATGAACAACAACAAAGGCGTAAAGCCTGAACGGGTAGTAAGACTTGGTGTTAAATAAATCGCACTTCTATTGAGCGTTATATAAATTACAAGTATTGGTGGACACGTTAACTAAGTGTAAGGCTCGTCTATTCTGGTTCGCTTACGATGGAGAAGTTGATGATCGAATCTCGGCTGAGGTTTACTGAGGCTGATTTTTTCCCATAAATGGCCTCCAAGTCTTCCTCCATGCAAACGAATGTGTATTTTCTCTAAACTTTACCTTATTCATTCCAACTCTACTAAAACTCTATTAAGTAGTTAAAATGCGTACAATGAGTACGGAGATTTGGCCTAAGACGCATTGGAATTATTTTTATTGAAATATTGAACTATGAATGATTGCAGATCCTTATCACCAGTCTGCATCTCTCAGGAGGGTCCTACTAATAGTGTCCTTGTTGAGGTGGTATAGGACCGACCCGCCAAAGGACTCTTACATTACCGTCACTAACTGAGATAGCCATCAGCTTTTGCCATCACAAAGTGGCCTCGCAATTAAATTAGTCCATCTTCTTTGTTGCGTTTGAGGGTCTAATTTCTGAAGTTATACAGTAAGAACATTATAGGAGTGTTTCAGAAAATACAAACTTATTTTTATTTTGCACAAACAATGGCGTCAGTGTCAATTTGTCATATGACGAGGGGGTTGGTGTTTTGAATCTCAGCCAGGTCTAGTGAGGGTATTTATTTGATGGTTTACCCGAATTCTCTCCACGCAGATATAGGTACATGTTATTTTCATTATATATTCTTCTCCCATTAGTTTTATTTGAACCCAAGTTTTAACACTAAGACCAAATATAAGTCCAAATAAAATTTCCAATACATAACATTTGACCAAGCAAATGTTTTTGATATTCTTCTACAAAAATTAGATAAATATTTAGTGTGCCAAAAAGGACTTTGATATTCCTATATAATGAAAAATATCGGAAGTCTCAGATTAGTCATATCTAACCAGTCTTATAATTTTGGTTTTATAAAATAAACAATTAAATAATATTTAGCCAAAAGGAATTTAGAAAAAATTTAAAAAAAATTATTTGTCGAAAGATAATTTTGCTTACATTTTAATTCCTAATCTCTGGAGCCTTAGCTTCACCCTGCTATTGCCGAAGCCAGTCCAATAGTGCTCTTACAATTGCTCAACTAGTCTTATATATAATTTGGCACAGCTCAGTGAACATAGAACGACGGGATAACAAGGGGAAGGGAGGCAAACCAAAGAAAGTAAACAGGGGGGGATCCACACGCAACATAGGCTTCCACACTATTGTAGAATAATTGAGAATTAACTGGACACTGGTCGAAGAGTCTCTTCTCGCTTCCAAAGTTCTTTGGCCTGGGATATATTGTGTTGTGTACATGCTTCGGCGCCGCCTCAGTGTCTCGTAGCTTGTTGTCGCAGCTGGGCATGTTAGTTGTGGCGGGGAGGATATACTCCGTAGCTGGGTTAACAGCAGTCGGCGTCCGAGTAATGGGGTAAGTCTATGGTTTATTGACTTAGGCATCTTGGACTTGCAGCTAATGCTACAAATCCCCCCTTTTTTTCTCGAGGTGGGGGGGGGCAGGGGCTTAGACTCTCTACATCATTTAGATGTTTCGGGCAGATGAAGACTCCCCATCATCCCTTAGTTGTCAGGGCAGCGTCTGGACACCTGCTGAGCCGTTATGGGTCGTCAGAACTCAACCGCTCTGGACCAGCATCTTCGGGCCGATAGCCTACACACTCGCCACTCTCCGTCCAACGTTCGAGACTCATCCACCAATATCCCAGGCTCCTCCTTCCTACGCATGAGTCTCTGCGCGGCTACTAGTAGAACTCCAGTGTACCATCCTATGGTCCCGTCTCATGTCCAGGAAGCTCTCCAATCAGTTGCGTGCAGAAGAAAGAAAAGGGTGGGCAGAAGACATAGGAACAACGGGAGTTCTGAGAGCTGCGCTCTTTAATCGGTCTACTACATCCTCGCTCTTATACGAGAGTATTTATTGATTTTGCAGAAAAATTTCACTATTCACTCCCTGCAGTATGCACTTATTGCATCTCCTACTCTTCATTACTTGAGATAACTATAAACTATCCATGAGACTAATAATATACAGAGTATGTAGTGTGGCCGGTTTACTCATGGTCGTAGAATCACAGTTCACCTATCATAAAGTTCGCATAGGTATGCGTATTATAGTCATAATTAGAAATATCTTATTTTTTTATACTCGGGCTCGAGCTTGCCATAAGGGGGAAAATACACTAAAAAAAATTAGCACGTATACATATATTTACACTCCTAACCTAAATTACTTACGAGGATTTACAATTAACACGTAAGTATCCTTAGGGACTCTTGGACGTGAGGTCTAGAGATGACTGACGTGGGCACGTTTCGCTATTGTTACGTCGGCTACTTGTTTGAGGAGGACCGTTACAGGGGTTAAGAATTTGTTCACTGTCCATGGACCACCCCACCTCTGGCACAGCTTTGCCGATCTCTTATCTGCCGAGGAGCTCAAGGGGAACTCTCTGCATAATACAACATCTCCCACAACGTACGGAACGGGGGGTCTCCCTTTGTTGTATGCGTTAGCCACCCTTCTTTGAGCTCTCTTCAGATGTTCTAGAGTGTGCCTACATCTCTCCTCATGAGAAGAATCATAACTATTCTCCAACAAGGGGGAAATATTCCGGATCACTAACAGGGGGTGATTTAACTTCCGACCAAGAAAAATAGAAGCAAGGGAAGAACCAATAAATTCGTGAAAGGCAGAGTTGAATGCTAAATTTAGAAAATCACGCTCCTGGTCCCACCTATTTTGCTCCTGATTATTAAAAATCGTAAAAGCAATCACTAAATTCCGGTTGAACCTCTCCACATGGTTTGGTCCCGGGTGATAGAGGCTGGTGGTCACGTACTTAATCCCCCAACCAAAACACATGTCTTTAAAGCAAACATACCTAAAACAAGGACCATTATCACTAACTATAACGCGGGGTGCCCCAAACAATGCCCAAACACGTCTACAGAGGGCGTTGACAGTATTGGAAGCCTTCATGTTACGCAATGGTATGAGAACTACAAATTTGGAAAAGGCGTCAACTAATAACAGGATACATGAATTTCCTAAAGACGAATGGGGGATAGGCCCTATATAATCGACAAATACCTTATCCCAGTGACGTTGGACAACATCGGCCGAATGAAACCCAACTCTGGAATTTTGGGTGGGTTTAGCCTTCTGACAGTCCTCACACCGGCTAACCCACTCTTTAGCGTCGTTATATAATCCAGGCCAAAAGAACTCTAAAGAGATTTTCCTACAAGTTTTCAGTACGTCAAGATGGCCACCAAATATGGAATAATGGAAATATCTCAGTAACATGGGACGTATAATCACTGGCACAACCACTTTCCTACACTTTCCTTTCGAATCAGTAACAATTAGGAGGTCTTTGAACATAGAATAAAGTCCCACCTTCTCTCCCTTATGGATCTTTTCCATCATTTCTAAACACCACGGGTCACTATTTTGATGATATCTGATTGCTACAAGGGATTCAGGAATTGATATAATTGCACAGGATGCTGGAGCTACATCTTCGGAACCAATAGGACTACTCTCTTCCGCCATGCAGGACGAGGCATCAGCAGTAACATTATGCTTTCCCGAAATATGATGATTCGAGAACTTAAACCTAAAAAACCTCCATACCCACCTCCCCACTTTGCCTAACTGCTTATGATGGTTCCACATCCACGCAAGCACCATGTTGTCGGTGTATAGCTCAAACTCTCTCTGTTCCAAATAATCGGCCAAGCGCTCAATGCCGTGGACGCAAGTGAGACATTCTTTCTCATAGGCGCTATATCTCCTTTCGGCATCGGTGAGAGTCCGACTAGCAAAAGCCACCGGCCTGGCTCCCTCCGATGACCTCTGGGATAATACAGCACCAAGAGCCACAGAAAATGCGTCCACATGAAGAATAAAGGGGATAGAAAAATCAGGTATCCTTTAATACCTCGGGGGAGATCAACTTCCTTTTCAAAGGGTCAAAGGCAGGAGCCTGATCCTCACCCCAACAGAAGGTGACACCTTTCTTCTTTAAAGAATTAAGAGGCGCGGCAATCTCAGAGAAGGTCGGAACAAATCTGGCGTAGTATGCGCACATACCAATAAAACGCATTACACCTTTGAGATTCAAGGGAGCGGGGTAATTAATAATGGGGCGGATGCGCTCAGGATCAATCAGAAGATTTCCAGAAGAAATTAAATATCCCAGGTAATTAATAGAAGGTCTAGCCCAAGCTACCTTATCGGGGTTAACGGTCATTCCTATTCGTCGCAAACGACTCAATACTTCCTCTAAATACACTATGTGATCTTCCAGAGAATCGCCATACACGCAAATGTCATCCAAGTAATTGAATACAAATTTGTACTTGACATCAAACAGAACATGATTCAATACATGACTCAAAGCTTGTCCATCAATACTACACCCAAGAGGAACACGGTTGAATTCATACTGTCTCCACGGGGTCACAAAGGTAGTGTATTTCTTAGATGACCCTACCAGGGCGCATTGTAGAAAGCTAGCATTAAGGTATATCTGGCTAAAAACCTTATCTCTACCCAGATGCTGGAACGTGGCCTCAATACTCGGCATCGGGTACAATTCAAACTGTATTTTCTTGTTGATCTTCCGATAATCAACAATCAACCTAAATCCCTCGCCTTTCTTCGGGATGATAAAATCTGGGCTTGCCTACAGTGAATTTGAGGGGTGGATGACTCCTTTTGATTCCAAATCATCAATTAACTCGCGGAAGATTCTCATTTTGGGAGGGGCACATGAGTATGGACCAGATCTAACGGGAACACTATCCTTCACCACAATTTCATATGGAAGAACATCGTATTTCCCTGACCTGGTAGTGATGACGTCAGGAAACCTAGAGATAATCCTACTAAGTTCTTTGGCCTGGGATATCTTGTGTTGTGTACATGCTTCGGCGCCGCCTCAGTGTCTCATAGCTTGCTGTCGCGGCCGGGAGTGTTAACTATGGCTGGGAGTATAGAGTCCGTAGCTGGGTCAACAGCAGTCGGCGTCGGAGTAATGGGGTAAGTCTATGGTTTATTCACTTAGGCATCTTGGACTTGCAGTTAATGCTACACATTTATTATTATTATTCGAGGTATTTAACTTTTTAAACCAAATGATTACATCAGCACACGAGAATAGCAATGGGCTAAAGTACCAATTTTGCTGGGAAAGGTATTTTCACACAACTTCAAAGGCTCTTTAACATTACACAATCGACATAGGACTGTTACCAAAAGCACAAGGAGCAATAGTGAGAATTGATTTTTGCAACCTCCACGTTTGCTACAAATCTACTGGCATTTCAAGTCAAACCACTTATGAACTAACCCTTTATATGATTGGTAAGGGAGACCACCTAGAGGTAAAGGTGATTTTTTTTTAACAGGACTAATTCAATCTCATCCCTTGAATTTTGACACTGAGTTGTTTTTACAGCTTGCCTATCCATTTGGGCTATCCGAATTTAATTACATTGACGAGGTAGGATTGAGGAAGATAAAATGGACTTGAACAGCATTTGCGTGGAGGGAGATTGTGAAATAATTTGTGCAAAACTACTTTCAGTTCACCAGACCTATATTCGAAAGCAGACCAATTATTTCCCCATCACCATGTTGAAAGAGTGACTTTATATATTATTACAGGAAGCAATTCTGACCAATTGTTATAGTGTTTAGCACTATTTATTGTTAAGTGCTCTCCGTGTCTGTCCAATTTTATGTTGGTTTGTGTTTTGTGCTGATATAGGATTGCGTTTGTGAAGAATACATTACATGTCAAAAAATATACACTTTCAAACAAATACGTTTTAACTGTTAGAGGTATTTAACGTGCACTTTATGACCCGACTGTTTACATCATCACATGACTAATTAACAAACTCAAATCTAGAACAGACATGACACCAAGCCCCCTGGCTGTTAAGTCATCATTATGGAAGGCGAAACTCACGTTTCACTAATGAATAATACTAAGGCTATGCCGGGAATTGAGTTCGGGACCCTTAGCTCAGTAGGTAGATACGCTACCATCTGAGATAAGGTATCAGTCTAAAAAAAATTACAGTTTTAAATTAATGTATTTTCAAATATTTCATAAAAAAATTACTATTAATGGAGCCTACAACTATATATATATGGTAATATTTTATTCTTTAAATTGAAAAATGACATCTAGACATGGGAACCTAACCCGGAACTTTTGAATTTTACGCCAATCCTCTAACCACTGAGCTATTAAGGAAAAATCCCATGCCCAGCTTTATCTTCACTAATATTTTAAGGCAGAGTCTGAAATGGACGTGCGGAAATCATCAGCTACAAATGAGTGATCAATAATTATGATCGTAAGCCATCACTCATCAGATAACGCAACCACCATCGACTCAGTAGTTTCATAAAGACGATTCCTGAATAGCTCAGTGGTTAGAGTATTGGCGTACTGAGCCAAAGGTCCCGAGTTCAATTCCTGTGAACAGGTGTCATTTTTAAATTTAAAGAATATGATATATAGATGCAGCTATAACCGTAACTAACAGATATAATAGCTTAGCTATTTAATCCATCATATATTATGTAATATACTTCGTTTCTCTCGATGAGTTTTTATTTTATGTTTGTTGAGGCTTTCTATCTTAAATAAACGGACTGCCAGTTACTTTTTTGTGGTGATTTTAGCTTTTTATGCTTTGGGGAATATTTTTTTTAGATCAACTGGGTTTTGGTTCAAGATTTAAAATTAATCTGACAGATGGTGTAATGACCCTGTTCTGGGCCACTCTCAGTTATTTGAAAAGTCATGGCTGAAGTGTATTTTTTTAAAGAATAGTATTTACATTAACTTACATGCTTTATTCGTAGATGACTAGGAAAAATTGAATGCCTTTAGTTTCAGTTCAAGATTATGAATTCAAGCTATATCTTTATTATTATATCAGTTTGATTAACTATTATTTATTTTAGTGTATTTTAAGCCCATAAGGTATCTTCAAAAATAAATTTAAATATAATACGTACTACACCATCCTTTGTTAAAACGTTTCTTCCGTTCCATTTAAAAGTGCGGTGATGAGTTGGCCACCATTTAGTTCAAACAGATATTGGACCACCAATAAGAAGCTAGTCTTTACAGCATCAGATTGTCAAAATCTCTCTTATTGTTTGGTTGAACGTTAAACAGAAGGGGCAAGGCCGTAGCCAGCCAATAATTTCAAGGGGGGCACATCCCCCAATTGCCAGAGGCTAGAAAAAGTATAAATTATAAATAGTTCTAGAAGCTATCTGAAGTGTTTTTATGGCAACATAACACCATAACTGCCGAAGGCTAGAACAAATTCTAAATACTAAACACCTTTAGAAGCTTTCTGAAGTACTTTTTACGGTAACACAGCCTCCTAATTTGTACTTGTGCCTTAATTTTGATATTATTTGAACTATAAATAAAGCCATATAAATTTTGTTCATTAAATTTCGTGGGTGTGTGTGTGTNGGGGGGGGGGGAGGGGGTGAACCCCTTAAAACCTTCGTCTAACTACGGCCTTGAGAAGTGGTCCCAGAAGCAAGGGGTAGGTAGGATACTAGGGGTTGGAGAAGTTTCTACGAAGCTTTCTCTGCGTAGATTTGCCATACAATTCAGATCTGTGTCAGTGTAATATCAAACTTTTAACTATGAAAATATGGTTTTAATTCAATAAATCATGCATTCGTGTTGAACTCAACTATCTTGGGAAGTTATTTAACCAAATTCCTAAAAAAAATAACCTCTAAGGGGTGAAGTATAACAAAATAATAATAATCCCCCGGCCGTGTGCTAGCTGAACAATACAATAATTATCAAACCAAGATGGACGAATAGGGCATGTAAGACGTGCATGTCTTAATTGACACCCCATCGTGGGGCCAGTAGCGCGAGAAAGTTTTGGTATCGCTATAATAGTTTGTATTTATCTTTCAAATTAGAAAACTAAGGTATTTTAAAAAAAGTAAATTTAGCTTTTAATATTTTAAAAGTTAATTGTTTTGTTAATTATGTAATCTCGGAACCCTTTTTCTGTATTAGCCGGAAGTGGTTTTAAAAAGGTAAAGTAATTGTTAAGTAGATGGTTTTTTTTATTGTTTCGAAATAGTAAGGAAGGATACAATTTGGGGATCCAGTCATGACTTTATATAAAGTTTATTTAAACTTTTTTTGGGGGGAAATATGCTAAAAGCAAGCAGTAGCCCTTGAGGAACGTCAAATGAGAATTTTAAGGGAAGATATTTGGATGTTCAGGCCTGGAAGTATAATTTTTACTAGGGGCATAAAACACTTCTCTTCAGAGATACATTTATGGTTGAGATCAATTTCATTTTCTTCATCCTTTCCACTGTCAAAGTAATTGGTCATAATACTTAAAAATATTAAAGGAGGGAGAAAATACTACCATCCCAGACTATTTTTAGGTGATTACATTACCTATTTGTGTTAAGATACAAATTTTAAATGTGCTGATATATATTTTTTTACATCTCATGAAAGATTTTTATCCAAGAACGTTCATCCAACCTTTCAGGTTAATAAGTAGGCCTACTAAATATTTATTTCTCAAGAGATAATACTTGAGAACAGCTCTAAATAAATTTTTATCTAAGTACCATAGATATAACTGTGTGTCAACATAACCACAATATTTTATTTTTCGTTTGATAAAGAAAATTCTGATGTTTAGATGTTTCAAATTAACTTTTTGAAGATCAAATTTTATTTTAACCTGTGGTAAAAATTTAAAGAACCTGGTATTTTATATATAAATTTTTTATAACAATTCAAGTGAGAGTTTAATATTTTAAAGTTTTGCCTAGCAATAATTTTATTAATTTTAGAAATAGAGAGCTATGCCATTATTTAAGTAGGATTTATTTGAGGATATACTTTACAAGAATAATAAAAATCACCTTAGAAATTTCACTGTGTCATCCTTAATTTATTGTGGTAATGCACTGTCCATTGTGGCTTGAAACTGGCATCCCATGTGTAGGCGCCTAGAGGTTATTTTAGTGGGTCTGGTGTCCATGACAAGAGGGCTAATAAGCTCTAAGGATGCGGTCTGGTATTGTAAGGGCCAGTTTCATAGTCAAATTTAGTACGCCTCAAGTGCGTCGCTACACTTAGTACATGACGACACCTACCTAAAACAGAATGGAATGGGCCAGTTTCCTATGCGAGAACGGCCTATTCCATTCGAGTTTAGGTAGGTGTCGTCTTGTATTTAGTGTAGCGCCGCACTTGAGACGTACTAAATTTGACTATGAAACTGGCCCTTGGACCTTGGGAAATAGAGGCTTGGCGATACCGCTGAGAAGTTTCTGGAATAGATTTATTTGGTTATAAAAAATCTACCTACATAAGGGAAGTAAAGGGGTTGGTAGTTGGCACCCATTTATTTATTTATATATAAGCTAACAAATTATATTCCGATTGTTGAGATAATTTTACTACAGAAGTGAGGATAGCTACACCACTTTAATTATAAAATTTGTGGCAGAAAGGTGATAGACCAAGTTTATTTATATCTAAAACAATAATTTAAAAAAAGTGTACACCACTTCTGATTACCACCCATACTATCATATTTATATTATTGGGATTAGAATAAATGTAGTCATATTTGCGTGAAAGAAGAGTGGAAAACCATTTAAGAAAAAAAAATCTAAATTCATCAGACTAGAATAGGAACGCTGACCTCCCCATCACCAGAAACCCGACCAGACGAGGAGTACACCTTAACCCTCGCGCGGACCGATGCGGTTAAAAACATCAACAAAATTAATTGGTTCTGCAAAGAGACACGGATACCCACTCAAAGCTTAGAACCTTCGTTCCGACCGTTGAACGCCATCATTGTTGCTTCACTCCATTTGTTTAAACTTCGAAGTTAGTGGAACACAAAACCAACATCGTAAAGGAAAGAGAGAGAGAAAAAAAAGAATTGCTAGTTCTTCAAGAAAATGACTTTTTCAAGCTCTTGCGAGAATGTAAAGCTTTTATAAAACTTCTCCTCAAACTAGACAACCAATTCCCTTGGTCTGCTTTCTTTGTTCTTGTGTCTCTCTCTCTCTCTCGAAGAGCGACAGAAATGCTCCCAGTGACATGTGAGGGAACTTGTCCTGTGTATCATCGGTAAACACATTGCTAAAGTAACAACCTTAATTGAACACCATGGGAGCGACAACCGAATAACGCGAAACAAAACAAAATGTTTCTGTTTCTTTCAATATTTTGGCCGATATTGAAGAAAATGCGGTTTAAAGTTGAATGTGTGAATTAAAAATTAAGAATTAAGGGATGCATTAATAGGTGTGCTTACAAAGTAAATCAAAATTGTATTAATCGACTTTTTACATTAGGTCGAAAGAAATGTTACAGTCACGTAAGACATCTTGTAAATAATGTTAAACGACTGTTATAGCCAAACCTAGAATTGTTGTAAAATAATGACAAAACGAGTACGACATTTAAAGTTTTAACTGTATGAGTTGTTTATTTGATTTGGTTGGATAACGCGATTTTATTTAAGTTATTATGTTTTAATATTCGCATTAAAGCTACTTGGCACTTTTATAGTTTAGCCACTCTTCACTATAGGCTACCGGCATTTATGATTGCATATACTTCCCATTATAAAGTTTAGAATGTGAATAGTTAAATTCGAAATAAACTTTGCTTATAACATGTGCATACGTACCACTTCATTCTTAATCAATAATCATCTAACCATGAATCAAACTTAAGACCTACAGCATTTCACTTCATGCGTTGGCCATGAATTAATTTAGTAGTGATATTAAATAATTACAGGTATTTGCTTTTTAGCAACAAATGTTGGTTTTCACATTTAAATTTATGAATGTGTAACATTACTTTTATTAATTGAATTCTTGTCACATACGTACGGACTTATTCGTACTAACTTCAATTCCCAACTTAAGTGTACAGGCTATATGTGATTACTTTCATGTCTATGGTAGCCTTCATATGATCTGATGCATGCAATCACGTATATTAAATTATTGGTTTACAAACTGCGTGTAACGAACAGATGGTTGATGATTCATGAACATTTTTGAAATGTAAACAAAACTTGTAATTACTTGGGGAAAAAAAGGAAAGTAAAGAAACGGAAAAAGGAAAAGGGTAAAAAATAAGGCACACAATAAACGGATACGGGAATCTAGTTTCAGGTTCATCACTGTGGGGTGGATGACCATGCTGTCATCAACGGAAACCATAAACCAGCGCACCCTTTACAGCCTCGCTATGAGAAATAGATAATAAAACAACTCCAACCCTCACATCCATTAAAGCTAGATGAGTCGCGAAAGTTTAGCGTACTACAAATTTGATTGTGGCTCTAAAAGGTTCGGGAACGATTACAGTAATAAAGTCTTACAATTATGTCTACAGCTTCAATTGTATTTTTTAAATAATCATTTGCCCCTCCCCCGGCCCTAGATTTAAGCCCACAGGGGTAACAAAGTGTTGTAAAGCGTTACGTAGCCTTGACCTTGGTCGTCGTAGGGGATGATATTTGAATCCCGAATGTGTGCACGAGGCGTGGTTTTACCCTACTCCTTCTATGCTAATAGTGGTGTATCCTCCCTCCCACTCAAAGTTATTTTCCTTGTCCCAACATCTTAATTTAACCCCCTTTTTTTTAGGACCCCGTCGTACTACCTGTTCAGGTTATGCACACTATGTAATAATTACGCTAATGAGTTAGGGATTAGGAATATTTAATTTAGAGGAAATGTATACCCATTTGCTTGGAGGGAAAGTGGCAAGCAATTTTGGAAAAACCACTCTCAATACACCCGACCTGGATTTGACCCTCTATCTCCCTGTCATTGGCAATCTAGTCTAATACAAGAGTGACGCCTTAAAGCATACGGCCATCGAAGAATAAGCCATTGTTGAATGCATAGATACACTAATTATATTTTTTCTTATAATTCATATAAATAATATACAATGTAGATGTTATTTTTAATATATTTTAGCAATACCGATACATTAATTTCAAGAATATAATAAAATATTATCTGTCGTAGCTTGCAGTCTTGGAAAATCTAGGGCATGCAAGGATTACGTAGGCCTAAGAGCTTATACCCTAAATTGTCTTTAATCAGCAGCTAAACACTCGTACAAGGTCATGTTTTCAAAAACATAGATTGTTTTGCCAATTAGCATAACATAGAATATTGGCAAAACTAGTAACTTAGGGGAAACACCCCTCCTTTTTTTGGTATATGACAGTGAGTCTTAGATCTTTTTAGGAGAGGGGGACCTGGGGTAGGACGCCTGTTGTTAAGGGGCTACTTCGAAGTGCTCTATACACTCAGCTACCAAGTTACAGCAATTTGTGGGGAGAATAACCTACAGCTTGAATGTATACTCCATTCAGGTAGGAATTACTCTCTGAAAGGTCTTTTATCCTATCAATATCCTACTATATAATAGATTTCTGGTAGGGAAAAAGGCCTTTCAGAAAACAATTCCTACGGTGAACGGACTTTATGTTCAGTACGGAGGAGGCTGCCCTAACCCACTTGAAGGTCTGAGTTATGTAACGTCCACACAACGCCAAGCAGCCGTATGTTCGATACCAGTTAAAGCCATAACAACAAAGATAGGTCCGAGTGCGGAACTGATGAGTAGGGATATTGATAGAACAAGGTTCTCTTTTCTAAACTCTTTCAACGAGTTCTAAAACCTACATCGCATGTATACGCCCGTATAGTAACTAATCAATTTCAATAAACAAGATAAAAACGAATCCCACAGTTATTTGTCACGGCCTATCCATCCCACTTAGCCAACCTGATTGAAGGGAGTGGTGACTTATCAATATTAACCACACACACACACACACACACACACACATATATATATATATATCGTCGCCCTCCGGACAAATAGACGTATCTCGGTTTTACTAAATGTTCAGGAGGGCTGAAATAAAATTATGTTCTTATTTGTACCTGTTGTACAGCTTAAACATATACTCCTCACATGTATGATTATTTTTTCAAGTAGACCTATTAATATTTTGTTTTATTTGCTGAAATAGCAAACTAACCTTTTTTACGTAATTATAATAACAAATAAAAAGTTTCCTTGAGGTAAACATCTTTGTAGTGAACGAAGGAGTGAACTTGTTAGGAATTACTTTACTGAAATAGCAAACTAACCTTTTTTACGTAATTATAATAACAAATAAAAAGTTTCTTTGAGGTAGACATCTTTGTAGTGAACGAAGGAGTGAACTTGTTAGGAATTACGTCATGACTGAAAAATTCTGAGTGTGTTAGGAACGCTGTAAGATACTTTTAAACTAAATTTCCTTGCAAACAACACGAAATAATACATTTTTATACATTTCTTAAATTATAATAATAATTATAATAATAATAATAAAAATAATTTTAAAAGTAAGTAAAAGAATGGCCATTTTGATCGAGTTTTTTTTAATTCGCACAGCAATGAAAACTTTAACTACTTGCCTAGAGATTCTATATAAAAAAAAGCTATATGTAGGCCTTATGACTGAAAAATTCTGAGTGTGTTAGGAACGCTGTAAAATACTTTTAAACTAAATTTCTTTGCAAACAACACGAAATAATACATTTTCATACATTTCTTAAATTATAATAATAATAATAGTCTAATAATAATAAAAATAATTTTAAAAGTAAGTAAAAGAATGGCCATTTTGATCGAGTTTTTTTAATCCGCACAGCAATGAAAACTTTAACTACTTGCCTAAAGATTCTATATAAAAAAAAGCTATATGTAGGCCTAAATAACAATTATAAATTAAGCTGAAACTGGAAGTAATAATAATCATGGACAATAATGGATGTTGCTAATGCTATATTAAAAAAAAGCTGAGTTCTTCTAGTTGTGCTGGGCCTGATGTAGTTCCAAGCTTTATTTTTAAAGACTGTGCCAGCATTTTCATCCAATTGTTAGCCCATATATTTAACCATTGCCTGTTAAATGAAACTCTTACCCTTGTATAGAAACAATCTGTTGTCAAACCTGTCTATAAGAAAGGGACAAAAACAAATGTTTGAAATAAACAATTTCTTTATTGAATACTTTCTCTAAAGTATTTGAGAAAATAATACATGAGCATACTTTCCACCCCCTAAAGAACAAACTATCTGATAAACAACACGGTTTTATATTTAAAAAAATCTACTGCCACAAATCTAGTAGAGTTTCTGGGACATGCTGCCCCTAAAGTCTCTACCCAAGGCCAAGATGATACTATATATTTTGATCAATGTAAGGAATTTGATTCATGTCAGCATAATATTATACTCTCAAAACTTTGTAATTTTGGCTTATCCCACTTATATTTAAATTGATTTAGCAACTATTTACATGAAATATATTTCACCATTTAAATAGATTTTCACTCCTCCAACACATTTTTAGCGACTTTCTTATCCCTAACTCAGTAGTGTAATTAGTACATTTACGTATGATCTGAACAGGTAATAAAATGCAGTGTAAAACTAAGTCAGTAAATTAAACTAAGTTTCAGATTAAATATACAATGTTTCTTGATATTTATAGTTACCTTATTAACTTCCATATTGGGGCTGAGTACACTACACTTTGTGCAACATTGACGGTGAGGCCAGGGCGAAAATCCCGGATTACTGCATTCATACCTCAGCCCCTCTTCATTCCAAAATAAAGAACACGTTAAATTTACCAATTAACAAAACACGTGGTTGAATATTTACCCTCTTTGATTTTTGATAACAAGCTTGGTACAGTGGAAATTGTATATAAAAAATACCTTTTAAATTAGCTTTATGCAGGTAAAAAAAAATCAAAAAATATTTCTCAAATATCTCGAAGAGGACAACATACAAAGTCAGTTATATTCTCCAACTTCATTACTTGAATAAAATAAACCTTTTAAGGTTTCACCATTTGCTAAAGTTGTGTATTTAACTTAATATTAAATCATATTAGTTACGAGGGGACAACTGAAAAAATAAAACTCAAAAACTTTTCAAGGAAAGTACTGTAAAACTTAAGCAAAGAAATACAATAGACACGCTACAATTATATTAAAAATTAAAAAATATTATTTTTCCACATTATTAAAAAAAATATCTTTCTCAGAATACTACTGGTTGCGTCATGAGTCGTGCTCAAACTTTTCACCATGTTTCATAACATTAATATCAACTTAGAAAAATAAATATATGTATAATTTTTCTGTGCGTTATATTCTAATCAGATATATTTATTTCAAATAAAATGAAAGCTCTTGTATGAACACAAATCGGTTCAATAGCTCATCACTCTCTGGCTTTCACCTCATTTACTGACACAATAGATCCCATAAGGGCATTCGACCATCAACATTTTATTGCACACTTTTAACAAGTGTAAAATTATAAGCTAGAAGCCTAAATAGGGATTCAATTATTTCAAATCATTACAACTCATACGTTATAAGGGGGTCAAACTTGCTGTTTTATGCTTTTTACGTAACATTGTTAAGGTAAAGTACCTACTCATATGTTAATTTATGGGTCTAAAATTTAGTATAAGCCTACCTACACTTCCAATTAGGGGTAAAGAATGAAATATTCATAAAATTAAAATTAATAATTATATAAATACTCCATTGAAATATTTAGATTATTATTAATGTTATTAATATATATGATTAAGAATTAATATTTTATTACATTTTTTATACTATTATCATTATTTGTGCAGTAGAATGTTGATAGCTGAACGATTTTAAGGCTTTGCACTTAGTCGCCGTTTGGCCAGATTCTGAAAAGATAGGATGATTTTCGAATTGTGATTATAAATTTGGGTTTTAACTCACCGTCCAGACAATTGTTGGTGTATTGACTTAAATTTCACCATCATCTTGTCTTCAGTTAAAGTGAGTTAAGAAAAGTATGGTCGAGTCTTAAGACGTATAAAATTAAATAATAGTAAAAAAATAACGTATATTATTGGAAAAAATGCATAAGTGAATGTTTTTAACCAAATTGGTGTTCACGTGGTTTAAAACATCAAGCTAGCAATATGCTGGATTGTTTGTGACAAGGAGGTCGAGGTTCGAATCTTAGCAGCATGCAGTGGAAATGTTTTCTCGCACTTAATTTATTACTGTGGTTTTCTTATCCTCTCTACAAAGTAGTGCTTGTGCACTTACTCCAAAAAAACTCCTCATTCCTTTCTCTTGTACTAAGCTGTTAATACCTTGGTGTTAAATTATTAATTTGTGTGTGTGAGGGGGTGGGGGGGGCGAATTAATTCAAATAGAACAAAATCCTATTTCACGCTGATAAATTACTATCAACCCTCTCCAAAGATCAAACATTTGACCCATAGCTCCAGGAGCCCTCTATCTACAGACTCGAACTGAGACGTAGATGAAGTAACTGCTCTGATAAAATTAAGACTAGGACGCGGCTACCACCATTCCCGTCTTAATTCAATCTCAACAGTTCGTCAGGCGCTAATCTAGTTTGTTCCTGTGTTTAGACTGTTCGCTTTAGCGCCTCTAGTGGTACGGGGGGCAAATATAGCATCATTATTGAAAAATAAACTGTCGGTGGGGAGAACTAATTTAATTACAACCCTCGTTTCAAAATGTATTCAATACACTTACAGCCCGGTTTCAAAATATATGCAATACACTTACAGCCCGGTTTCAAAATGTATGCAATACATTTACAGCCCAGTTTCAAAATGTATTCAATACACTTACAGCCCGGTTTCAAAATATATGCAATACACTTACAGCCCGGTTTCAAAATATATGCAATACATTTACAGCCCAGTTTCAAAATGTATTCAATACACTTAAAGCCCGGTTTCAAAATATATGCAATACACTTACAGCCCGGTTTCAAAATGTATACAATACATTTACAGCCCAGTTTCAAAATGTATTCAATACACTTACAGCCCGGTTTCAAAATATATGCAATAAACTTACAGCCCGGTTTCAAAATGTATGCAATACATCTATAATCCATTTTATCACCAATTACTTGATTTTACGTTAAAGATAAAAGTTTTGTCATGTTCAATATATAACTATTTTTATGTCTCTATAACATTCAGGTATATTCGCAAACATACACTACTAGGTAAGGAGAAGGGCTGTTGAATTTCAGAGGGAAACATGTACCCACATTTTGGTGGAGGGATAGTGGTAAACCTTTTAGGGAAAACAGCTTGTGTGCACAAGGAAGATATTCTAACCATGAACTTAATATCACAGGCAAACCATATCATGTGAGACAACACCTTAGTACTTGTGATCACCAATACGGGTAAACATTGTTAGTCTAGTCGTCGCTGCAAAGCATCATGGGTCAACAGATCTGTCAGTGAACTAGTCTCTGCTGCTAGAGAGAGTGTCCCCACAAAGGTGAGGGCAGGAAGAGATTGTGTACGCCCTGGTTACCATGGTAACTAACCTCTTGAAACGCTGCCAGTATCAGGTGAACACTCATCTCCAAGCCCGATGGCCGAGTGTGTCGGGGTGGCGTATTACAGTATATGCATTGGTGGGCACGTGGGATAAGGTGTCAGTCTCATCTGATCTGGTTTGCTAGTGACGGGAATATCAGATTGTAAATCCCAGCCGGACATAATGAAGTGTATCTTTTACAAATTAAGGGTACAGAGGAAAAATAATTAACCTTTAAAAAAAATTATTTGCTGGGGTCCTTATAGGTTTTGAGATATAAAAGGTTTTACTAGGTTCTTTGTAGGTTTTGAGATATAAAAGGTTTTGCTGGGGTCCTTGTAGGTTTTAAGATATAAAAGTTTTGCTGGGGTCCTTGTGGGTTTTGAGATATAAAAGTTTTGCTGGGGTCCTTGTGGGTTTTGAGATATAAAAGGTTTTGCTGGGGTCCTTGTGGGTTTTGAGATATAAAAGGTTTTGCTGGGGTCCTTGTGGGTTTTGAGATATAAAAGGTTTTACTGGGTTCCTTGTGGTTTTTGAGATATAAAAGGTTTTGCTGGGGTCCTTGTGGATTTTGAGATATAAAAGGTTTTACTAGGCTCTTTGTGGGTTTTGAGATATAAATGGTTTTACTGGGGTCCTTGTGGGTTTTGAGATATTAAAAGGTTTTACTAGGGTCCTTGTGGGTTTTGAGATATAAAAGGTTTTACTAGGTTCTTTGTAGGTTTTGAGATATAAAAGGTTTTGCTGGGGTCCTTGTGGGTTTTGAGATATAAAAGCTTTGTCCTGGAAAATGTGCGTAGTGTGGTATCCTCCCCTTTTCCCTTGTAATCATCAAATAGTTTACCCCTTTCTTTCTTAGCATATATGTGGGTACACATACTCTATATTATATACTCTCATCATTATTACCCTAATTAGAATAAATATTCAGAAGCCCGGACGTGTGGTAAGAAGCGATGCAAACAATAAAATATGATTAGTTAATTTTTTAAAATCTTTTTTGTCAGATTAAGATATTGTTCCACTTTGGTTCAGATTAACTGATCATTAAGTCAGCCCCGTAGTGTAGTGGTCATTGCACCTGACAACGAGACGAGGGGTCCTGGAATTGATTCCCGGCTGGTACCTTTGGTATTTTTCCCTTAACAGGAGTACTCACCCCGGCTCCACAACTTTATAATAGCTATTACCCATCATCTCATTGTGGGTATGACGTGTAGACAGCCTCCTATGGTGTACGCAGGGCAATGCTTTGTGCCACCATGATGGCTAATAGTATACACATACGGCAACCGAACCTGGCTATCAGTGTCTCACCCGGTCATGTATACCATACGATAACAAAGAAACAAAACAACTTATTATTAAAAGGCGATACTCAAGCCAGTGGGATTGTGGATTAAATGTCAAGATCATTTAATCTGGTTAGCTGGTGACTTGGAAGTTTAAGGTTCAAATCCCAGTCGAGTGTACTGAGGGTGTTTTTTCTAAATGGTTTTCCATACTCTCTCCACGCAATTACGAATACATTTATTCCAAGCCCAATATTCCCTGTCTATACTTCCCTAGCGTAGTTAACAGGTACAAGTATAATCCAAACGCAATGGGGGGAAAAATGCATAGCCATAGTGGCTATCATCTCTGAGAGAACTGCATGATCAGTATTGGGAAACAATATTGCCATTCTTTGGTTTCCTTGTTGTCAATCTCTTTTAAATGACAAATTTTGCATCATTGATTTGTCGAGGTTGCCAGTATTTACTCACTACCCCAGCACGTTACCTTCCAACCTAATTGAAAACGAGGAGATTTGGTAACCGGTAACCAAGAGATAGTGAAGATAAAGCTTTTATCCATAAGATCTGCAGTTTTCTCAGAGGTGATAATGGGTGTATCAATGACAACCTTTTATTCAGTTTTATTGGAAACCTCTATAATATTATATTAATTGAAAAATGACGCCTGAACACGGGAATTGAACCTGGGACTTTTGGCTTAGTATGCCAATGCTCTCTAACCACTGAGATATCCATGGATACGGCCATTATTACCTTATATTTTAAGGCAGTGTCTGTGATGGATTATATATCTGTATGCAGCTATAACCTCAATAATCAAATATAATAGCTTGGATATTTATACTAACCTCAATATGTTTAAAAATAACTTTAAATTACTTCAAGAGAAATTTAATATAAAAAAATGTTTTGCTATCACCTGTGTTTCCCCGAGCCATTATAGGTAGTAAGCCAGATAAACCCCCTCCCGCTAGAGAAAACCTAGGTAAGGCCCTACTAATAAGTCATACTGGTGGGTGAGAACCAACCTTAACGGTATGTTGGAATTTAATTGTTATGACTGGACCTGTGTTTTTATTGGGTTATCATCAAACTTAGGCCAGTACCCATTATATCGGTCATGTCATCACTTTCTATATTTGCTCTGCTCTAGTGAACAAGTTTCTGCCATGTGCTTTCTTGTGAGAATCGAACCAAATACTTTTTTATTCTAAGCGGTGTCACACAGCAAACACAGATAGACGCTTGGCTTTGATTGCTTTTCCTAGCTAGGTTGAGCTAATTAACGCTAAGTGGGCCTCTGCTTGCTCATTAGTGAACTATTCATAATGCACTAAGAGCTGTGCCGCAGACATTCACCTCGAAATCCTGCGTTACACTCTTTACCACAAACATTAATCCACCGTGCTATATTATACCCGATACCACACATATTTACCCTCAGCGCTACGTTATTGTCTGTACGAAAAAATTGATCCATTGTACTATGGTATACTCAGAACCAAAAATATGTACCCATAGCTCTACGTTATTCTCTGTGTTATAATTAATATTGATCCACCGTGATCTGTTATACATTGTACCAAAAACATTTACCCTCAGTAATGTACAACAAATATTGATTACAACGCATTGTGTCTTGCTCATTATCATAAACATTTACACAAAGCACTGCGTAATTTTCTGTGCCTCAAATATTTATCCATGAGGCTATGATATTATCTGTAATTATACTAGGTGATTGTTTCCAAATGTTCATCGATAGTCATATACTAGTGAAAAATGGCGATAAAAACATGTCTTCACGTTCCCCTCCATTTCCTTTACTCATTCCACCTAGGTCAAGTACATTTTCCGTGTTGCCGCTAATGGATATGTCTATGACACAGTTTTAGTAATCGAAGTCAGTCGTGGATTCTATGTCGTGCTAGCGATGAATCCGATCCTCGCATTTACCTAATGGAGGCAACCGTGTTCCTTCTTATCAGTGTTGGCTAACAGGTAGTTCAACTCTTGGCTGCATGTCACGGTGAGAACAATAATTGCTTAGAGTAGTATATATAGGCCTGCTCTAACTTTTTGCATACCATAATGACATTTTAGCTGACTAAGTGTTGTATATGCAGTCAAATTTTCATAAGTAGATCCTTTTGAAAAATACTTACTCCGTGGAATTAGGAAGTCAGTTCACCTCATTACACTCTTATCTCTTTTAAAAATGCAATCATATAGGTATTTTGCAGACAAAATTGATACCATTTTAATATATTATTGTTATTATTCCACGGGGATTGTTGTTTATATCAATCAAAAGTGACAGCCGCAGATAATATGACGTATGAACACATGATGGATTGATATCTAGTAATGGTGACCTGGCGGTCTAGGGGTAAGGTGTCAGACTTCTGTGCTGGCAGCCGGTGTTCAATCCTTGGTCCCGGCACAGATTTATCTGATTACCAAACCCTTCCTTCACCTCTGACAAGACATCTTGTGAATGTGGNNNNAATAATAATAATAATAATAATAATAATAATAATAATAATAATAATCTAGTAATCTTCCTATCGGTCAAATAAGACCATTCTTATGAGAATCTGAAAGTAGTATAAGCATTTTAAGAAAATGTTAAGAGGGACTCTAGTCTTACAGTTCATAGAGTTTATAGATCTACTTATTACCATCCCCATATGTGGGCACGCGGACTAAATTTCAGGCTCATCTAGCCTGATTTATTGCTGACAGGGAGGGGAAGGTTTGAAACCCGAGGGACTGCGCTCAGCGTAGTTTTACCTAAATAGATTCACACTCTGTTAGAAAAAGGCTACATTTACTTTAAATTTTATCTCCCTTATCCTTAAGGTGAGGATGTAGCGAACAATGGAAAAGGTCAGTGTTGTTGTATTTCTCAATACCAACACTTTTTTTTTGCCAAAATAAATAAATAAATAAATAAATAAAATATTGCTTCAGTACAAACAAAGAGTTTAATTTTCTTCCCGTGGTGACCTCAACCGTTCATGAAAATCTGCCAAGGGTGTCCTGCAATGTAGCAACCTTTTCTCTACATTTAAAAAATGTGTCATCTAACGGCGCTATGCTCATCAGTCATCACAAATACTCAACAACTGTTGATATCACCTTATGAAGAAAATTGAACTACATGTTAGTACTGAAGCTATATTTTATTTGTTTTGTCCAAAAGAATGTTTTTCCATGAACATTTCAAAAACCCTGGCTTTTTCTCACGCTCCCTTCCTCCACATAATAATTCATTAGTGTGAATAAACAGATACCTCGGAGGAAAACGTATTAAGATACGGGACACACACACATACACACACATTAAATGCCCTACTAATGAAATAAAATGGAATAGTTTATGTATATTTGAGGTCAATGATACTAAATATTACTGTACAATTTACGCCCACCACGTTTCCGGGTTGTAAGAATTTTATTACGCTAATGGGATAGGTTTGAAGGTACATTTTTTGATCAAATATACTCTAATTAGCGCGGAGGGAAACAAGTAATGAAATAAACAACCCTAGTAAATACAGACGGGATTCAAACCCTGACATTTCTATCACCCTGCAAGTCAGATTATATGAGCCTGACATTTAGTTAGTCCATGTGCCCACCAAAGTAGGCTACATATTGTTTTTTTTAGTTCAGTCACTAAATTAAGTTTACTCACAAAACAAAATTCAATTTCGTAATGTCTGTTTTTCATTCATATAAAAATTAAGAAAATATTATTGATTCGAAGATAACAAAGAAAAAAGGAACCTTTCGGCGAATGAGGGAACGTGACATTTTTATGTCCAGAAGGGTCAGATGAAAGGACATTCCCACCCCCCACCCCTACCCTCTTTCATTCTCAAGACTGGCTGTGGAGGCCACAAGGAAGAGTGTAAATAGTGCCTCATTGAGAATTAAGTCGTCCAGACTGGGTTTAGCGCACGCCCGGTCTTCTCGTTCGG
>CABFOW010000443.1:73779-134915 GCA_902141385.1 Timema californicum | reverse complement strand
GGGGGGGGGGTGTGGGGGGGGGGGGGTAGCTAGACTATATACTGTTATGAGCTAGCTTATGGACCAAAGTCTATAAGGGTGATTGAAGTTCAAAAATTAGTTCATTATCTCACCGCTAGAAGGCACTAAGACTAAGGCCTAAACGAAGGTGGGAGGAGAAGGGGGTCACACACAATTAAGTATAAAAAACTTACAATACAAATTTCATATCATTTAATCTTAAGGAAAGGAGGTTTATTCGTAAAGGCTTTGATTATAATATGTTTATTTTTCCTCGTGTCTTAATACCTGTACGGGCTATACACATTTATTAATCGCTAATAGAGTCAGGGTAAGGAAGGTAGAATTTTAGAAGATATGTACTTACGTTTGCATGTATGGGTAGTGGTAAATAATCCTGAAACTTTCAAATAAAGTCATATCTTGTTTACAGCAGACCCGTTAATGACACACTCAACCACCAAACATTGTGGTCGCTGCGCGATTGGGATAATATAACTAGAATGGTTGTTTGTTATTGGTATATTGTAACGCATTTGATAATTTTTCTGGTCCTCACCTGGAAACATTGTTGCTCGATGTTTCCGAAATGTTTCCTGTTGCTCATAAACATAAATAAACAGTTTGTAAACATGGTAAACATTGTTTGTAAACTGTTAAACATTGTTTCACGTCCAGACTTCGATTATGAAACATTGTTTCGCGTACATCGTTCATTTGACTAAACGACGCCATCTGAGGAGGATACTGCTATGGTTTGTGCTTTGTACGTAGTTAAATACTGTTCAAGAAGACAGAGAAGAGTAAAACGTGAGTGAGTTTGTAAAGTGCTTCAAAATGGTTCATACTATGCAAATGAGCTTCTAACAAAACTAAAGCTCGAAAACTCACTGGTTTTAGAAACTTCAATCGCGTGTCTATCTACAGATTTTGAACTTATTTTACAAATGGTTGGCCCCAGGATCATGAACCACTAGATTGGTCCACGCTGTTTGTTGTCGACAATGTTGGTTGGTAAACACGCAAACAATATTTCTTGTAACCCATTTTATATTGATGACACATTGTTTCTTCTTTGGGAAACACAAAAAATGTCCACAAGATGTTTGCAAACAAACTTTTCGAAACGAGAACAACATACTTGTAAACCATTTTTTCAAATATGTACTAAGATTTAGGAGTGATTAAATTTAAATGTAATTTTTAAAACGTGGGATATCTCGATTTCACATTTTCCATGGTTGGACAGATTTGCGCAAAAATATCAAAGGAAAATATTCGACGAGAAATTTTCCATCTCAAATCTCTTGTAACATTTTTTTTTCTCTATACTCTCCTTCAAAGACGCCTGTTGTTTGGGAGGGTAGTGAAAGAGAAAATCAGTTCAATTACGGTCAGAAAAACATTTACTAGGGCTGAAAACACTGTTGATCTTAGTTCAGAGATTAATAGTTATTAATTAACATCCATCAGTATTATTCGCTAAACTTGCGACCCATTTATATATATACATACATACATACATACATACATACATACATACATACATACATACATACATACGTGTAATATACACATTCAACGTTAAGTGCTGCACGTAAGCTATATATATGGTATTATTTGATTTGTTATAGCCTTTTTTCTACACTCACAATCCCTTGTAGTTGGAACCGAGTGTTCTAAATGCATTAGGCTCATATATGCACTTGGCTTCCATTTATGAGGCTCAAATCCTGGTTGGGTTCCCCGAGGATGATTTTTCATATGTGAACTTTTCATATCTGGAGTTTACTGTATATTTATCCGTCCTCTTTTACATGTCCTCTTTAACAGTAGTATTTTAAAATGTCCTTCTCAATTCTACTCATTTTATATTTAATTTGGTACACCACATGTTGTTATCCACCCGAACTAGTGGAGAAAATTAAGAATATGAAGAAATGTACACTCATTTTCCAAGAGGGAGACTGGTAAATCCCTTGGAAACAACCACCTCTGTACGCCCTTCAGGTATTCGAATCCCGACCTCTCCATCACCAGCAGATCAGACGAGACTTACACTTCAGTTCGTGTTTCCAGAAATGTATTTTAGGGGAAGGTGAGAGTTCTACTTGTGGTGTTTCTGGGAGAAGTCTCCCAAAAAACAATGTGAAAAATAGCTCTGAATATTGAATCCCTCTCGAATCAATTTAAAATTACTTTTAACATAGTCGATGTTGTAGGTATCATGCATTTTATAAGAGTCAATTTAGCGGCTGGCCTAGTCAATAACAAGAAAGACAAAAATATATTATCTATCATATGTTCAGTGTAGGGTGGGGGTATTAATCCACCAACTATCTCCTCCTCCACCCTCCTCACTATGTTTTGTTTCCTCGTGAGCCAATTTGTAAATATGGAACTCCTATTTACTTCTTGAGTAGAATAAAGAGAGGACGCATTGAGATGCTAGAAGGACTAATAGAGACTCTTCAATCGAATATCTCCAAGGAAATTGAAAGGCTCATATAATTAATGGCAAGAAGGGAATGGAAACCAATATAGGTTGGGAAACAAAGACCAAGATATTTGTTTTCAACTTATCGTAAGGCCTCTTGGACATGTTGACCAATGGCCGGTTCTTGAAATACTGCTCTAGGGGCAGATCCTTGCAAGTAATTGCGCAGTCATTTCTGTTAAAATAAGTCAATTCTATGCGGGGATGTTTTAGTTTAGGTTGATACCACTGTTAAATGTATCCTTTTTACTTTCTCACTATCTTACAGGTATAGAAAGTATTGGGATTGTAAAAAAAATCAAACTCAAGATTTTGATGAATCTTGACGTTTCATGACCCCTCGAATCCAAAAAAGTTGTTTTTGACTTTCCGTCTGTCTTTCTGTACCTCCAACTAGAGCCTAACCTATTTTACCGATGGGGATAAAACTTGGTACATCTAGGGTTTTATAGGGTTGCCCCGAGGGTTTTTTGGAATGTTATATCTAACCCTAAAATTGAGGGTAGTCTACTGAAGGGCAAAAACAAAAAAGTCGATTTTCTCAAAATCTGTTCTAACGATTTTGATTAAATTTCATTTCTAAACATTTGTAAATATTCTAAACAAAATGGCTTCTTTCAATATTTCGGCAAAATGACTTTAAGGGTTCTGATCTGATGCGCAAATTATCTTCTTTTTTTAAGATATGAAATTACCTATCGTTACAAATATGTAGGTCTCTTTATATATACAAATATTTTATAAGAAGCATATTTTTATGAAACCAATAACTTTCAAGCTATACGTATATATATAAAAGTTAAAATATATATATAAGTTAATATATATGTTTTTAACTTTTCGAGCACACAAGGTAAAAGTATTGCGACCGCAAAAGAAAATCTAACCTGAAATGTTGATGGATGTCGGTCGATGTCTCAAGACCCCCAGACCCTAAAAAGTGGTATTTGCAATGACGTCTGTCTGTTTAAACTTAAAATTAAGAGTAGTTTAAGAAAGGGCTAAAAGAGAAAAAATGTTTTTTTCAAAATCGACTTTAACGATTTTGATTAAAATTCGTATCTAGGTGTTGATTATGATTATAAATAAACTGGCTATTTTCATTTGACCATGAAAATTAATTTTAGGGTAATTTACAGTATCAGAAACTTCCGTATCTGCGCAACTGTTTGAGATACTAAATAACTTATCATTGCAAAATTGTTAGTACTATTAAAAATAAAAACTTTTATATGAAATATATTTTTATAAATCCAACAGTTTCTGAGATATTGGCAAATATATTATTACAATTTTGTAAGATTTAGTTGTAAAGCGATACTACTTAAGTTTTAATGCAATAATTCTCCAATGCCATAGAGTAATTAAATATAAGAAAGTATCTAAAAGTTTGTGTTGTTTTTCCTTAAACCTCTTAGGAGAAATGTTTGTACAGTAATGATCTATATCCATTTTAGACTCAATAGTCTATATTTACATTTTTTATTGGTCAAAATTTATAAATGAGGAATTTAATAGCAATGTGTTGGCATGAAGATTTTCAACACCTAATAAAATGTCAAAAATTTTAACCGGAAGTTGAAATTTTAATACGAAGTGTAGACCCTTGTGGACCCAACATTTATCTTTTTTATCGGTCCAAACATACAAATTCTTAATTCTTTAAAAACAAAATTATAAAATTTAAAACTGGGACTCAAAAATGTGTTACATAATTATAGTGCAATTTATGCTTGGGTTTGCTAATCTATATTATTTCGTTTCACATATATTACGAGTTTAGTATTCTTTAAAAACAAAATTATAAAATTTAAAACTAGGACTCAAAAAAAAAAGTGTTACATAAGTCTAGTGCAATTTATGCTTGGGTTTGCTAATCTATATTAATTAGTTTCACATATATTACGAGTTTTGAGTAAATATCTCAATTTTCAAACAATAGCGCGAGAAAGTTCGTGCGGAGTTCCGTACCATTTATTTCTATCATAAAACTGGCCGTTACAATAATGATCGTAGAGGATAGATATTAATTAATTATACTCTTATTGCGTTAGGTTTTCAATTGATATTCAATTTATTGCAAAAGATTGTGCCATTTTTATTTTACAAATTAAGAAATAAGTATACACTTAAGGCAGCAGACTCAGTGTAAAAAGTATCAACCACCATCAGGCCTCACGGCTGGTGTCGTTTTTATGGAATTACTTTTATATTATATCTAAGCATATACTCCCTTTCACCCTTCACATACAACCAACCCTTGTAATTTCAATAAAAAATAGGAAAAGAAAATTACGAAACTTTTTACTAAAGGTAAAGATGTAAGTTCGCTACTAGTTCTCAAATATCTTAGCATTTTATGTTGTAAGCCTATTAAAAATTATTGTGTTTGTTAGAGGAAGGCTAAGTTTAGAGCCATGTTTCATCAAACCTAGTCTGATATTTCCGCAAATATGCTTAAAAATTCTTTGGGAATGAGCTAAATTTTATATTTTTACATATTTTGTATGTGAATAAGACTCTAGATCTAGATTGTTAAGGTAGAAGAGCCCTGTTGGAATCTTCCAACTTTTTTTTGCGTGAATCATATTTTGAAATAACGCATTCTATATATTAAATATTGCATTATATCTGAACGTCTGCACAGCAATTTCTCGCTTACCAAGGTGGCCCGCTAAACAGGTTACACAAGATTAAGTTATAATTTGAACCCGACTCTTACTAAAGGTTGATGCTAAATTTATAAAGAGAGTCATACTACATTTCAAAACAAGGGGCTCTACATTTTCAAAACGTGCCCGGCTACATTTCAAACCAGAGGTACCGTTATCGTCAGCCCAACTCCCTCGTATTACTTTGGTTGGATCACGTTTATCAGTCATTTAATTATTTCCCACTCTTATTCACCTTGTTTGGATTTGCACCAATGGGAATCTGCTAAATTCAAATTGTGAAGAAGGTTCTAGAAGTTTCACTGTTTCTCATTCCTGTCAGTTATGCCAGAGATTCAATCTTAATGACACCCCCACTTTCCCCCGTCAAATTAACTGATATTCTTAGCGCTTTGCACATCACCAACAAACTGTACCTCTCTTACTGTGAGCATACCAAATATACGTCAAGATTTTCTAGTTTGTTTTTCCGATGACAAGAAAGTTGAAGTTCGAATTCTAGTCGTATGTACTGTACAGTAGGTACCTAAAGTATTTTTCTAGGTAGTTTCTCACTCTTAATCCAAGCAAATACAGGTACATTTCCTTTCAATTGTACCGCTCTCCTCTATACACTCACATTGTAATTAAAGCTGGTGGCTAGTGGCGCACCCAGAAATATACTTTGGGGAGGGAAGAGGGGAGGGGGGGCAAACAATCAAGGTTGTAGGCATAATTAAATTTCAGAAGAGAAGAGGGGTGTTGGAGCGGGTGGTGGTGTTGGAGCGGGTGGTTTGCCAAATAAATGTTGTACAGAAGTTTTATTTCCAACCAAAAGGGGAATCCGAGGACCCTCTTCGGTAAAAAAGTATCCAATTTGAATGCATCTAAAAGATATCTGTAGTGGTCCTCGCTTGGCTAATCTTTAAAATTAGATGTATTTTGAAGATATTTGTAGTATTCTTCTCTTGTCAAATCTTTGAAAATTAGATGTCTCTAGAAGAAGCTATTTGGAGTGCTCTTCATTTAACAAATTGTTGAAATCAGTTGCCTATTAAGCTAAAAGGTATGGATTAAATTTATTCAACACATCTTCAGTGCTCGATTTTATAGTTCAACTTGATTTATTTTAAGTTTTTACTAAAATTATTGGGGTCTTGGTGAAGGGTGCTGGGGCAACTACCCTATTTGTACCTCTTAGGTATGCCACTTCTAATGACCTTGCCTGTAGTATGACGCTGCGGAGAAAACATAATATATAAAATTCAAGTATACACTTCAGCAGATGAATTTAATTTAACATTTAATTTTATATTAAAAAATGATTTGAGATTGATTTTAACAAAGCACATTAGTAGATCATTATATTGCTTTTGAAATCACGTAGAAACATACCCCCAAGAGTGAAACAATATTACCGAGACCAGATATTTTCTCAAAAAACTAAATTCTCAATACTTTATTTAAACTAACACCTTTGTGTACGTTTTTGACAACGTTTTACTCATAGGTGACATTATTCCAAACAATTTTGCCTATTCATTTTTTAAATCTTTATTATAAATAACAATACTAGAAAATATAATTTGACATTGAACGCCTTTTTTTTCTTTCCCCTCAAAATACCCTTTCGATTTTCTTCAAAGATTCTAAAAAAAAGTAAACGTATAAACGAGTCTTATAAAAACCGTAAAAATAACAACAGTCGAACAGGCGACCGTCCCAAGAGAGTTGTTAAAACTTAACGACAGCGATTAATTACAATATATTTTCCCCGGCTAAGTGATTGGGAGGAATGACTGATCAAGTCTGTACTCCCCAGAGAGCGGCAGCGTGTGCAGTGATGAGAAATTTCCGCGACAACACGGAGAAAAGAAAAATGATGAAAGGACCAACTGATTGATTTCTCATAGCTGCGTCGCTGAGAAGAAGGGAAAGGGGGAAGGGAAGAGGGAGTGAGCTCCTTTAGAAGCCAATCATATCCCTATTACGTTTGGGAATGGCACATTTATATTTCTGTCATATATGTTAGTCAAGGGAGATTCAGTAGTCCATCTAATAGAATATTAATCATAGAAAATATTAACTCGTCAGTGCAAAGAAATATTTTTTTTCAAACAAGCATTTGAGGAAAAAAGCAACTATAGAATAACTTTAATTTGTAAGAGAATGTTTAGATATAAATGATCAATTTATTTTAATACATGCATCAGTGTAGATTTCGACTAAATACATAAAAAACGGATCCGATTTTTATTATTCAGCAAATATTAGAGGAAAAAAAGTGAGAATACAACATGATGGTCCATCAATTACACATAGATTTTAAAAATCTCTACAAGAATTCAGTTAAAATAAATTAGCTACATAAAATTTTAGTTAAGTTTGGGATACTCAAAAAGTTTGTCAAGCAAATTGAGGTATGTTTGATACGTGTGGCAGGGTATGGGTTGAATGTCACTTATCAGACACTTTCGAAACACATAATAGGTTGAAACAAGGAAATGCATTTTCCCCATAACCTTTTAATCTTGCCTTAGCGTATGCTATTAGGGTAATGCAAGAGATTAGGTAAGGCTTGACATTAAACAATAGACTACAGTGCAGTTATTAGGATAACTAAATGATTTAGGTTTGTTGCGCATTAGTAAGGAAGCTGTTTCAAGAAATGCAGAGACTTTATTAGAGGCTAGTAAGGAAATAGGTTTCAAAGTGGACGCTGAAAAGACTAAGTACATGATCATACAGAAAACACAAATTGGGAATGATAAGAATTTAGAAAGTACTACAAACAAATAATTTGACGGGGTTAATTTATTTAAGCATTTAGGAATAATGTTAACTAGCATTAACGACATTAAATTGTAAATTAGGAAAAGAAAACATTCGGGAAATACATGCTATTACTTTGGCAGTAAGTTGTTGACATCTCGCCTGCTGTCCGGGAATGTAAAACTCAGAATATACAAAACATTTACTTTACCGGTTGTTTTATATAAGTGTGAAACGTGGTCTCTTAACTAATTATAAAGAAAACTAATATAGGTGTTAGAAAATAAGGTGCTTAGGAAGATATTTGGTCCAAAAAGGGATGAAGATAATGTGGGGTGGAGGAGGTGGTGGTGATTTGTGTACCCTGTACTCATCTCAAGTCATTGTTAGGATAGTAAAGTCTCATAAATTACGATAGCGCGAATGGGAGAATCTAGAACCATGCTTAGGGTATTGACTGGCAAACCTAATGGTACGAAACCAGTGGGAAGACCTTGATGAAGATGGGAGGATGACATTAGGATGGGCCTGAAAGAATGTGTAGTGAGGTGGACTGGATAGAACTAGCTCAAAATAGGGATAGGTGGTGGATTTAGTTAGTGCGGTAATTAACTTTTGAGTTCCTAATGCCATATAGTGAGTAAATAGGTGTATATATATATATATATATATATTTGACAAACTGGAAGGGTAGTAAGGCATGGTATCATAGTATTAATTCCAATAGTATACCATTGCTAGGCTACATTATTTCAATAAAAAGGTTGATACACTTTACAAGTGTAGAAATTTCCTGGCTGTTTCATACATAATCATGCATTTACCCAGTATTTTAAATGCAAAGCTGTGAATACAAAATGTTTCTATTTTCATTGCTTATTTTATTAAATTCTTGACATAAAAACTAAGACCAATATCGGTAATTTTCACAAAATCGCATGAAGAGGAGATAAAACTAATAGATTAAGGAAAGTTTATGTTCTTCTATTTAATATTTGGAAAGTAAATGCGAGAATATATTAGAATTCCATCGAATTTTTAAAATTTCTCTCTTTTTTCCATGCTTCCCTATTTTTCAGGTGCGTGTTGGCACTGAATAATGGCAGCAAAAAAAATATGTTTGTAATTTCTAAAACAACTTTCTGCCATGATATTACATATATATATACACACACACACACACACACACACTATCCAAAAACATCACTCACATCGGAGATATGGAAGGAGATGGTGTCATACTGCCTAAGACGTCAGTTTCACAACAACCTGGGTTTCTAGTGACGGGGAGGTTAAGGATGTTGAGGTTTGAATCTCAGGTAGAAGTGAGGTGGTTATTATGTAGTATACACTGTACACTTCGCATTTAAACCTCAAAGATTATATATTTTGTAGCACATCTATAAAAACTTTAAAATTTAAACTAAAAATAACTAGCGAATGGTGAGAGGTTAATTTATATTTATATTTTTAAAATAGTTAGGATAGCAACATAAAATGAATTTGTTTCTCTTTCATGGGGGATTATAAGGTCGGGAGAAAGGAGGGTCACAAAGTTTGCGGGACTTGGTCAGCAGAATAATCGATAGCGATAAAGAGTTAGAGAAGCTCTAGGAACATTCTTCACAGTTTGAAAATACTAGTGTCGCATTGATTCCAATTAAAACAAAGGGACGAATGACAGGAAGGTGGTGAGCGTTATGGTTCGGCCCAGCCGAGGTTTTAAAAAGGGGCTGGACCGGGCCAAGATGTATACTCGATTTCAATAATTCTAGTATCACTCTTATTTCCCTTTTGTATTCCTCAGGTTCAGATTATTTTAGTTCTGTTTCAATTTTTATATAACATGTTTAAAACCGTGTGTCAAATCTGTTACTGTGTAATTCTATAATTCGTTAGATTAATAGGTATCAGATTCTACAGTACCTTCTGTGACTGGCGCTGTTGCATTTTCGAAACAGTTATATTTTTATTAAACTAAAGGTTATTAGGTAGGATCCCCTCAAAATATTCCTCAATTATTAGTTCCTGCTGCGTAGTATGTTGTCACGATACATCCAAAAAAAGTTTATTTTCTAAGATACGAGAGTTTTAACCAGTACCATGCAGAAATGTTGTGAATACGCAACGGCACCAGTCGTGATGTCACACGTCTGGCTCATTGCCGCCGTATGTTTAAAATAAAATAACAGTAATGATGCAGAAGTAACTAATCATTCATTTTGTAGTATAGTAAAATATAAAATAATGCCTTAGATATTTTGTTTATTTTTTCTAATAATTAACTAGGTTTATTATGTAACGGTTTAACAATATATTAATTTTCTTCTTTTAAATAAAATTTACAAAAATAAAATAATATTCAAATATTTATTTAATAAGATTGCTTCAATAGTTATATTGTGTATTAAAGTATGTGATTTTGATTATTATCTAGAACATTATAGGATGTTGTAAAAATGCAACGGTGCCAATCTTCATGGTTTTTTTTAGAGCCAGTCCCCGAAGGAAGTAGAAATAAAAATCAACACAACGCAATGCAAATTAAATTTAATATATATTAACCCTATATCAGCAGTTTTTCAACGGACAGCTCTAATTTTTTTAATGCGTAGATTTAATATTCCGGCTCGTGTTTCTTAGTAATTATTCTACGTTAGGTGGAGTGATATATTTTGATGCTACAGGATCGAGTGTCAGACCCTGAGGCACGTAGCAGTAGGCCTAAATTAATTTAGAGTAAAAGTTGAAACCAATGGTCATTTGGCCTCTGAATTAATTTGACCCAAAGTTATTTAGCCTAGAATCATTTAGCCTAAAAATTAACTTCACATAAAGTCATTTAGTCTAAAGTTAGTTGGCTTAAAGTCATTTTACCTACACTTTAGGTCAAGTGACTTTAGGCCAACTTATGTGTACCCGCCATCAGGTAGGTAGTAATGTGATTCAATTGGCCTTGCCTCCGGAGGGACCATATTGTAATTCTTGGGAATCATTACTTTGATGAATTTGAGTGTTTGGATCACATTATACTTCAAAGTCTTGGATGCAATTAAAATAAATTATTTTACTTTGTCAAATTCATTTCTCACTAGCTTTACATTTTATCCATCTTTCGATACTTCACTCTAAGCTGATCGGCGAAGGAGGCTGTACATTAATTATTACACATTTGGTCCGGATTTAAAAATAAAATCACGAGTCACGCAGTTACTTATTCTGGCAGCAAGATGCCATAATGAGATGTGGTGAGGTGATGCCAGCTAAGGCTGGGTTTATTATGCATAACTCATAGCTAATAGTGAATAGTGCATAGCACATTGTGAGCAAGAATTGAAAACAGATTATTTTCAAAAATTGCGTTTATAATCGAAACATAGTGAATAATGAATAGTGCACAAAGCAATGAGTTTATTTAACTTTTTATACGCTATACACGGACGTGAGTATCAGCCAATAAGAATTCGAGGGGAATCTTTAGCCAACTGAACGCCAGTATACACAGACGGAATTTAGCTTTCTTTTATGTTCATGTTTGAAATGCCTTGTGGTAACCATACTTGTTTGTAACTTACGAATTTTCTTTGTTTTAGTATCAATGACTAGGATTGTGTATATGATTGAAGATAAACGAGAAATGTGACCATCTTTATTATGTTATTGAGAAGTATATCTGCCATATTCATGAAAATAATATCAGAACCAAATAAAAAACCAATTTTATTTAATTGTACAAGCACCAGTAAAATTAGGTTAATTTCAAGTTTCAAAAAACGTGGTTTAATTAAGATTGTTTTCCGAATGAGCCCTAGGGAAGTATTTTTAGAGACTTTAGCTAAGTAGGTTTTAAAAAAAATCGTATGGCAAATATGACCAGGAGGGACATGACAGCCAGGTTCGGTCGCCTTATGTGTAGACTTTTAACCTCTCTGGTGGCACATAGCGATACCTAGGGTACATCTAAGGAGGTTGTTTACATGTCGTAGCCGCAATGAGATGATGCGATCCTCGCTATTATGAAGATGTGGAGCCGGTGTGAGTCTTAACCTAACTCAGGCATAGTTATCATACAAACCCTGATGGCCACTGGGATCGTTCCCCTTGAGGAAAAGATACCAAAAATACCAGCCGGGAATCAAACCCGGGACTCCTAGGCTCATAGCCAGGTCCACTGGCCACTAAATCGTGGGGCCGTTTATATAAGGAGTGAAAAGATGCTAGGCAATTTTTGTTATTAATAAAAGACTAATTATTTACGAAAGATTTCATACACTACGCTTAATTAAAACCATTGTATTTTTCTTATGAAATATGTACCGTACGCTATGCACTATTTACTATTAGCTGTGCGTTATGCATGAATAAAGCCCCAGCTTTAGAAGCTCCCCAAATAATTGCTTTGTTAATTTACCTCGTGGAGAAAGTGGAAACCAACGGTGGCTAAACGTTTTAATTTCATTAGATTTCTAACTATGTTTGATCTTTATAGTTACCAGAATGTTCCTTAGATCTACTATATATATATAACTATTTAAAGCTGTCTGCCACTCTAGAGGATGTTTTGTAAATGATCCAAGACTATCTTCATATGGCAGAGCTGAGTCAGAGATAAATATAGATACTTAGCATTAATATTCTCATAGAGGTGTATTTTAATTGGTGTCAAATATTATAGAGGTTTATTCCCATCCTTAAAACATTAAGAAAAGCCCATATAAACATGGCTCTAAAACGCTTCGTTTCTGAGTTAAGAGGAATTTTACTGTTAAATTAATAAAAAATCCAACAGAAGAATTGAATGATATTATACAAGACAAAGTTTAAGAGAAACAAATAATAGCATTAGACGAAACATTTTCTAACAAATATGGTTAAAAATGGGGTCATGCTTCTATGCCTCTTCTGAGCTCGCATTCTATGCTTTGTAGTACTCCTTTGAAAACACCTGAGGTGTTACCTGTTTGCTCATGTAAATTTATCATACGCTTTATTAAAACCTAAATATGAGGTACAGGAGTTGCGTATACAATGGACTTTAAATGTCCTCAGAGATAAACATCCATTAGGTTCAAATTTGGTGATCCAGCAGGCTATTCAACGGATCATCCACTACCAATATAATCTTTGAGGAAAACCTTTACTTGATAACTCTAAAACTAAACGTTTCTAGACCTATGTTTATATAAACATTTCTTAGTGTTTGGTCAATGGGAATACGCCCCTAGAATATTTGACACCAATTAAAATACATCCTGTATAAACCAACAAAAGGGGTAGGTAAAATAAAAATATTACAAGGTTTATCGATTACTCTAGTTACATTGAAACAAGTTTTATTTAAAATTATTATATGCAACATTTTCTTTAAGCCTATGCTTAAAATTTGTGAGAAGTCCAAGTTCTTGTTTGAAGGATTAGAAAGGTCTATCACAGATTCACAGGGTATCTGGTTTGATCCCGAGGTATGCTCAGTATAGTCGCATAATTTATGTGTCTATTTGTTAATCTTGTGATTTAACTAATACAATTTCCTGAGCTATATTAGGATTTTTAATAAAAAGTTACTCTCCTAGGTTAGGCTAGTTTGTAAGTCGTGCGCTGGTATAATCCATTGTTTAAAAAAGTGCACCTTAAATACCATTAAATAAAATCTGTTTGAGATTTATTTTTAAAACTTGTTCACTTGGGTAAACTTTATAGCTAGAAAACTACCAAAGATGTACTAATGTTAAATCACAGAGCATAAATAAGAAAAAAAAAGAAGAATAACAAAAGACTTCTGCAAAGCGTGAGAGCTTCGGAACGGTGTTGACAGACTGCTCCGGATTTACAGCGAGTTAATTGGGTTTTAATCCGCTCAGTTGGCTGAACTGTTCAAGACGTGAGTGATAACAAAAGAACGCTTTCGTAAACGAAGGCGGAAACAACAAAAAACCTCCTCTTGCAAAGAATCCTCTTGGTTAAAACTTTGGCTTGATGAGCTTCTACTAAGTTTATCTTCAAAGGGCTTTGGCTTCACTACTCTCCAACAGCCTTCATTTCTATTTGATAGATTAAGACGAGAAATATTTCCTGAAAGATTTGTGGGACTTCCTTAAAATACTAACCCGCCTCGGTGGCGTAGTTGGTTAACGCGCTTGTCGTGTTGAGCTCGTCTGCTGAGGATGGGGAGATCGAGGTTCGAATCTCGGTCGGGTGAACTGGGGGGGTGGGTTTCTAAATGGTTTTCCACTCTCCCTCCACGCAAATGCGGGTTCACTTCCTATATTCAACCTTCCAAATTCCTAATCCATTAGAGTAATTAGTACTTAAAGCGTATAAACCGAACGGGTAGTAAGACGTGGTGCTTTGAAGGATTAGAAAGGTCTATCACAGATTCACAGGGTATCTGGTTTGATCCCGAGGTATGCTCAGTATAGTCGCATAATTTATGTGTCTATTTGTTAATCTTGTGATTTAACTAATACAATTTCCTGAGCTATATTAGGATTTTTAATAAAAAGTTACTCTCCTAGGTTAGGCTAGTTTGTAAGTCGTGCGCTGGTATAATCCATTGTTTAAAAAAGTGCACCTTAAATACCATTAAATAAAATCTGTTTGAGATTTATTTTTAAAACTTGTTCACTTGGGTAAACTTTATAGCTAGAAAACTACCAAAGATGTACTAATGTTAAATCACAGAGCATAAATAAGAAAAAAAAAGAAGAATAACAAAAGACTTCTGCAAAGCGTGAGAGCTTCGGAACGGTGTTGACAGACTGCTCCGGATTTACAGCGAGTTAATTGGGTTTTAATCCGCTCAGTTGGCTGAACTGTTCAAGACGTGAGTGATAACAAAAGAACGCTTTCGTAAACGAAGGCGGAAACAACAAAAAACCTCCTCTTGCAAAGAATCCTCTTGGTTAAAACTTTGGCTTGATGAGCTTCTACTAAGTTTATCTTCAAAGGGCTTTGGCTTCACTACTCTCCAACAGCCTTCATTTCTATTTGATAGATTAAGACGAGAAATATTTCCTGAAAGATTTGTGGGACTTCCTTAAAATACTAACCCGCCTCGGTGGCGTAGTTGGTTAACGCGCTTGTCGTGTTGAGCTCGTCTGCTGAGGATGGGGAGATCGAGGTTCGAATCTCGGTCGGGTGAACTGGGGGGGTGGGTTTCTAAATGGTTTTCCACTCTCCCTCCACGCAAATGCGGGTTCACTTCCTATATTCAACCTTCCAAATTCCTAATCCATTAGAGTAATTAGTACTTAAAGCGTATAAACCGAACGGGTAGTAAGACGTGGTGCTAAATATAAATATAATAATAAAATACTACATTACCTCTAGATTAAATGTGACTATCCCAGTCAGGTCGTAATAAGTGGTGGTAAAAAAATACTAATTAACATCCTAAAAAATTATAAAATAATAATCAATTAATCATAAACGTTAAATTTTAATTTGGGTCAATAAAAACCAACGGGACCACATTAAAACATTTTTAATCACATGTTTTTATAATTGTCAAATTTTACACCGGGGTTACTGACGAATTTATTGAAGGGAATAGAGATGAGGAAGGTAGTTGAGGAAATGTACCCATACAAGCAAAGAGATTGGTTGGGAAAACCAAAGTGATAAATAAGAAATGCAAAACCGCCCTCTGTATACCCAGCTAAGATTCTCAAATCAACCTCCCCATCACCAGAAATCCAATTTATTATGAGCCTGATGGAAGTTTGACCACTGATGAGGGGCCCACATTGTTAAAAGTATGAGTGAGTGCTTTGATATATCCCTCCTCTCTACATAAAGGCCCCTAAAACAAAATTTTAGATATGTACCTGACCAGGATAGCTCAGAGATTAAAGCCGAGGGTTCATAGGTCAGAGGTTTCCAATCTTTTAAACTTTGCACCCCCGTTCCCTTAATTTATTTTATGAGTCTACCCCTTCCTCCCATTAAAAAAAAATTAAAAAGGTAAACTTTAATAAACAATGTCAAAATCATTTTTTCCAACTTTAAGTAACTTCTGAACCAGTTAATAAGATAAAAATGAGATTTCGTACCTACATCAGGGAATCATAACTAACGTATGTGCAACTCATAATTACCATAAAAGTATTTTGTGTATATGCTACTAGATTTTTGTGCTACAGCTGGAAAGAAAAAAAATATATGCGCTTATCTAGAGACAATTTACAAGAGGGTTCGCGCAGCTAAGATGTTTGTGAAAGAGGTTCGCAAGTCGAGAAAGTTTGGGAACAGCTGTTTGTTTTTAGCGCCGCATCTTACTCTCCGTTTAGGTTATACGCTTATATGCATATTACCCTAATGGTTGTAGGGATTAAAAAGGTTGTATATAGAGGAAGTGTACCCGAATTTTCATGGAGGAAGAGCGGGGAAACATTTTGGAAAACCACCCTTAGTACACCCAACCAAGATTCGAACCTCAATCTCCCCCTCATCAACAATCTAGTCTAGTCCTGGAGTAGCACCTTTGACCATGTGGTCACTGAAGCGGGTAAAGCTAAGTTGAATTGAAATAGATACATACATAGAAAAATTTCCCTAGAAATTTTTAGTCACACTCTAGTGTTTTTAATCAGTTTTAGAAATATAACACGAATGTGTGTATTGTAGGGCTCTCAACTGATGTTGTGCTTTCTTACACAATTTTGACATTTTAGACATGATAATGTTAGCTGACCACTTGGTAGAATCAAGATTGCCAACCATACCAATAGTGTCACGTTGACAGGTCCAGCGGGGTTGATAGGCGATAGAAGGGTTTGTTTACATCATGTTGGCAATATATAGTGTTTTGTTTCCGTCATATTAGCAAGTTCAATATTGTGGCAAGCTCCAGAGATACCAACTGATAGCGCGTTTGGTTTCTGTAATGTTGATAAAAAAATATGGTGTTTTTGTTTCTGTCATGCCAGGGCTTTGTTTCCGTCAAATTGTCAGGTCGGCAATTGATAGCATGTTGTGTTTCCTTTATGTTGGCAGGTCCGGCATGACGGTGGTGGAGGACAGCGTGGCGGGCTCCAGGATTTCCAACTTCCTGCAAAGATGTCGAGTGTCGAGGAAGCTGGTGTTGGTCATTGTGGCCATAGCGCTGCTACTCGACAACATGTTGCTCACCACAGTTGGTGAGTGCTCAGTGATAAGGATAGACATTGGTTTTCAACCTGTGGTGTGCGCACCTATAGGGGTAGTCAATCTAATTTATTCAAAATAATTGTTCTCTGAAGCATTGTTAGTTATGTAATTAATACATTTTAATTCAAATATGATTTTCATGCTCTCCTTCTTGTGCTATTTATTTTTATGCCCAAGCTGCAAATCATATTTATTAAAGTTGCATGTTAAGGTTGTAAAAGTTTTTATTGAGCTAAAGTATGGGAATAGATTTTGGTAGTCTGATTAAAAATAAATATACTTTAAGAAACGATTTTTATTTAAAAGTAATACTCTTGCTTCCAAAGTTAATCTGATTTTTTTTTAAACTAGTAGGGGCACTTGAGATAAGTGTTTACAAATGAGGGAGTACACAACAGATGTAAAGTCTGAAACTACTCTGATAAGAATATCTATCGTTGACTCCAGTGGCGTTTGAAGCTTTCCTCTAATCACAAAATAAATAAACCCCTCCCCGTTCCTGAGAATGTATTTTTTTTAAACTAGACAGACCTTAGTTTCTATTTTGGTGAGACTTAGATCCTTTGATTTATGCCAAGGTCATTGGATATTTCAATATTACTTTCTTGCTCTATGACATTAAGAACTTGAAAGTTCATAGCCGCACTTACAAAAGTACGCTACCTATCCCTATATTAAGTTAGTTCTACCCAGTCCACCGCATTGCATCCTATTGCTTTCAGGTCCATTCTAATCTTACCCTCTTACCTGCATCTAGGTCTCCCCAACCCACCTTGGTGGGTAGTTAGCTAACGCGCTAGTTTTGTGCTGAGCTAGACTGCCAGGGACGGGGATATAGAGGTTCGAATCTTGGTCGGGTTAATTGGAGTGGTTTTTCCTAAATATTTTTCCACTCTCCCTCTACGCAAATGTGGGTTCACTTCCTCTAAATTCAACCTTCCCGATTCCTAACCCGTTAGCGTAATTAGTACTTAAGCATGTAGCCCAAACGGGTAGTACGACGCGGTGCTAAATTAATTAAGTAATTAATTTAATCAAATTAATTAGATCTCCTCAATGGTATCTTCCCCTTGGTTTTGCCAGTCAGTACTCAGTACCCTGAACAAAGTTCTAGAATCTCCCATTCATGCTGTATGTCCTGCCCATCGTGATCTGCGAGATTTGGTTATCTTAATACTACCTTGTGATGATTAAATCATGTAAGGTAAGAAATCACGTTTAACCCATAGAGAAAAGCCGGTAAAATTATTGTTTTGTATATTCTGAGTTTTACATGCCTTGAAAGCAGGCGAGATGTCAACAATTTACTGAGCAATTAATAACATGAATTTCCCGAATATATTATTTTCCAAATTTCCAATAGGTCTATAGTATAGTTATGTCTAGTTCAAATTGTTCCTAAATATTTAAACTCATTATCCATGTCAAATGGTATGTTGTTCACAATAATCTCTAAATTATTGACCCTTATAATATTTCGATATTACACACTATAATAGAATGACCTTGAATAGTAAAGAGGTTAGCCTTGTTTTCTACTGGTACTTTGCCAAGACTGAAGAAAATGTAGAAAATTTGTAAATAAACATTATTACTAAACTGTTCAAATACAACAATATAGTATATATATATATATAGGTGTGTGTGTGTGTTCTTACAAGAGTAAAATGTTATCGATTAAAATAATAATCTAATTTTAAAATAATTATATTTAAAAAGTCCCTCCTCTGCTAATTTTAATGGCACCACTCCTTCACACCATTCACAATTTCGGCCAGTTGACAGAATCTAACAGAAGCAAAAGAGGAGAGTTTGTGTGTCCTTGTCAGAAAGTTTCTGTCATTACTGTTGTTAATCTGGGTGATGTGGGTGGGAGGAGAGAGGGGCCCTTGGCCGCCATTCATTGGCTAGGCACAATGAGCCTTACGGCATTGTCTTGCTGCACTCGGCGTGATTGTCACGTGACTTGTATAGGGTGGACCGTAGCCACGTTCCTAGTCTCCGGAGACCAGCGTGAACGACCAACTATCATGACGATTATTATCAAAATAAGTAGTAATCGGTAAAACTTGTGCGTAATGTTTTAGTAGAGCAGGTAATAGTTTTCAGATATGCTTAAGTACAGACGCTTACTCAGAAAACAGACAAGTTGTCTTACAATACTAAATTGAACTGTTATTTTCCTGTCTTTCAAACAAAAGTAAAACAAACTTTTAATTATCTTTATAAATGTTTTGAGGTAACCAGTCTTAGCAAAACGTATTATATACATATTTATAGCTAAGAAATAAGTGTAACTATCTCAAAATATACACCAAACTTTTAATAAGTATACACTTACACCACTTTCTTAAAGGAGTTTTAGTTTTGTTGGTTGCATTAACTATTCCCAAAGCAAGGCTGTAAACAATGACCATGTGAATGCATATCGTACATTTCGAATTATCCACTTTGCTGTATTATTTCTTTATAAGTTTCTTTATTGAATCAAGTATTGAAACATCGCTGGTGTGCAAGGAGTAGTAACGTCCTTGCTTCAAACATACATTTAGTTTTTATGGTGTTGTGTCTTATTACCTGACTAAGCTATACGCATTTAATTATACTAATGAGGTAGGTATGAGAATGTAGACTACTAGAAGAAATGTAACTTTATTTGCGTGTAGGTAGAGAGGAAAATAACTGAGCCGAGCTTGATTCACCGGAAAACTCAGACAAGACGCGGCTAAGGCTTAGTCCACATGCCCACCGGTGTGGGTCACGTTTGACTAAGTTCTTAAGGGATCTAACACGTGGTTGTAACCTGCTCTGGAAATCTTATAGACTAATGATTCTGCTTAGTCTGGTTCTGGTTAGCCTAGTCTTGTTCTGGTGCACCTATGATGGGAGAGATTTTAGCTCTAATCCTAAAACTATTCACTGTTTAGCGGGTACTGGTAGTTTTTATCATGCAATTTTCACTTCAGGCTGTTGTCATCCTATCTTCAAGCTAGTGCGGGTGTGTTTCATCCCAGATACACCTCATCTCCTACTCCTTAGCTCAAGTTTGTTAATAACTCTTGCTTAAAAAGTACAACTAAAATATAAATATGTATACTTTACGTAAACAGGCCAAAGAAGAAAAATTTTGAAAACACCGCCTTAATTCACCTAATAATGAAATGAAAAACCTCAATTTTGGACATAAAATACGCCACAGTAATAAGAACTTAACAAACACTGGCTTTACAGTTCAGAGTTAGGAACACTACTCTCTAGTCTAGACCTCTCTGATTCCATTACTTGTCAGAGTCATGAACACTACCCTATAGTATAAACCTCTCTGGTTCCATTACTTGTCAGATTCATGAACACTACCCTATTGTATAAACCTATCTGGTTCCATTACTTGTCAGAGTCATGACCACTAACCTATAATATAAACCTCTCTGGTTCCATTACTTGTCAGAGTCGTGAACACTAACCTATAATATAAACCTCTCTGGTTCCAATACTTGTCAGAGTCATGGACACTACCCTATTGTATAAACCTCTCTAATTCAATTACTTGTCAGAGTCATGAACACTACCCTATTGTATAAACCTCTCTGATTCAATTACTTGTCAGAGTCATGAACACCACCATATTGTATAAACCTCTCTGATTCAATTACTTGTCAGAGTCATGAACACTAACCTATAATATAAACCTCTCTGGTTCCATTACTTGTCAGAGTCGTGAACACTAACCTATAATATAAACCTCTCTGGTTAGTCATGAACACTACCCTATAGTATAAACCTCTCTGATTCCATTACTTGTCAGAGTCATGAACACTACCCTATAGTATAAACCTCTCTGATTCCATTACTTGTCAGAGTCGGGCAATCTACCATGTTATCTAAATTTATTTCTCTGGTACTAACTATTAAAGTGTACAGAATTCAAACGCCCTGCCACAAAATAAATACTAGGGAGGCAACAAGGTGGTGAATAGTGAATAGAGCCCCAATCTTTCCCTCGCCCATTAACTAGGGCTGATGGATAATTAACCCTCATACTCCAGAGGTGACTGTCAGCAATTGATTGTCAGCATTACTAACCGATTGTCCCGCACTGCACTTCCACAAGCAAACCAAAGGGCGAGTCTTGGTACAACATATTATTAGCCTTCGGATAGCACCAACTTAGTTTATTTTAGCACCGTGTCTTACTACCCGTTTGGGTTGGGTAGGTAATACATCTAGATCCAAATGTTACATCGTTGTGCGTTTTTTTTTATTCTATGTATTTTAGAAAATAGTGGGATTGAGACCAGTGAAACAGTTTCATCTTGGTTCACGCTCAAAAGTTAACATGGGTCTAGACAACATAAACGTGATAACAGAGTCCTCTAGCGGAGAGTAGTTAGGATATAAAAGTTGCAAGTCACGTTAATATGAGAAAATTAAAATATTGTAGTTTGATTTAAACACATTTATGCCTTTTATTTAAGTTACTTTAAATTAAATAGACAATATTAGAAAGACGCAAGATCGAACACGAAGCAAACAATATTCAAATTAACGTCAACTATCTTAAGTTTGGTTTAAATTATTGATCTTTCTCCTATTATCAAATATTATACCCAACAACGTATTTCTACAGGAGTAACGGTATATTAGATAGGCCTAAACGATCCCATTTGATCCACAAATACCATTGAAGAACGGTTTTCTGAATTATTTACTTGACAGCAGTGAAATTGTTATTAGTTAAATATATTTCATTTTAAAATAATAATTTCTGAATTTTTATGAGTTTATTTAAATGTCGGTAAAATAGTTTCACTGGTCTCATTCTCAATGTTTTCTAATCAAGAGGCCAAGTAGCCGTACCACAATGCTACACCTGGCTCAAGCTGTACCAAGTCACGCGTTTTCCGTAAGGCTGGTGAGACGGGCTCTTAAGAAATTGCTACACCACACCTGACCTGTCGAGACACAATTATGAACCAGTGTCGTAATAAACCATTGATCTTTTAGTTCTTAGCGCACCCGTTAACTCTTAATTCTTTTAAAATGAGCTAAAGGACGTACAAACTCTAATATATTTAATTATATTTGTTAATCAAATTGCAAGTTATTATTTTTAGCACCGCGTCCTACTATGCGTTCGGGCTACGCGCTTAATATTTTTTATTCAAAGCATTAACATATACAGTATGAGTAGTAAGTCATGGATACGGACAGTATCACATAATTCAAAAACACTCTTTGCAACAACAACAAAATTCTTCCCATACCTTTTGAGAAAAACGACATTAGAGTTAGAGAGGAGTGAAGTGGCAAAACTGTGCCTGAAATGTCATAGTAATTGGTGAATATGCGTAGACAGAAAGAAATGCTAGGTCAGTATTATGTAAGCAGCAATTAACTACACATACGTAGAATATTGGGATATGGCAACGGCAAGAGGAGCATCTGACAGTTGATCCAGGCCTGCGCTGCGGCGCGGCTGTGAGTTGATCGTTTCTCCCGATGACGTTAATGTTTGGGACCGGCATCGTTGGAGATGCGATTGTAGGCTCTTATTTGATACCAGATCGTTTGGGCTCCCACAAATACCGTCTGTTCATTGACACGGTTTTACCTGGGCTGCTGGACGATGTACCGTTGCTTGTGTGACAGAGAATGTGGTATCATTGAGACGGTGCCCTGAACACTATAGGCCCCTAGTGAGGCGACTACATAATGAAGTCCACCCCAACCAGTAGATCTAGTGTGGGAGCCCTTGGAATGACCACTAATGCCACTGGACCTTACTAATAGATTTTTTTGTTTCTTGTGGGGTCACTTCAAAGCTCTGTTGTACCCACCCAATGACTCACCGCTGTCGCCCGAAGACATTGTGGCTCGAATCCATGCTGTTGTTACGACAGTTGACGTCGACATGCTTCGCCCCATGCACACCAAATCCATAAACCGTTTGTAGCCATGCATAGCCAAGCGAGGATCAACTTTCGAACACCTATTATGGATAGGTTTGGTGTAAGTTTCAGACACAGCATTGCCACATCACCCCTTTCTAACTTTAATGTTTTTCTCAAAAGGTAAGGGAAGAACTGATTTCTCGCAAAGAGCATTCCCACTTAAATTTACCCATCTAATCATGTGGCATTGTCCGTATGCGCAAATTACTACTCATCCTGTATATATAAATATAATATATGCATGCATTTGTATGATAAAGTGAATTCATGAACAAACATAAATGTATATATTTGTTAAAGGATTCCCTGTCTCATACAAACGAGATATACCGTGGTACTAAAAGTCTTATTGCAATATTTTAAAGGAAATATACTCTTTATGTGTCATCTAATTTTATGTATAGTTTTCTTAAAAAATGTTCTATTTAGAATTATTTACATCTCTCAATGCAAGGTGAAAATTCTGCTGGGCACTTCTATGTAGGCGTCAATCTAGTCTGGTTTACCAGTTGATGACAACTTTTGGTGCTCGAATCTTTGCATGGTGTAGTAAGGTGGAATTTTCTAAACTGTCTCTCATTCATTCTTTTTAAGCAAATGTGACTACAGACTTTTCCAGATAATGACTTCCTTGCCTAATAATGTAAATATGCATACATCCCGCACGGGTAGTAAGACTTAGATTAGAGCATATTAAAAAACAGAAACATAAATACGAATGTTTTATTCAGAGTGATTTGTCAATATTTTTCCTCCAATTATTTAAAGTGATGATATATAGGTCACACATTCCCAAATATAACAAGACGGCGTCTATTTTTGTTTTAATGTGTGAAATATAGTTTACAAAAGGTTCTATATTCACCAATAAGCCCAAAAGATCTGATTTCCCTCAGTAGTAGACTATACCACAAAGCTCATGAAGTCTGTTTTTATTATGTTACGGACTATCTCTTAATACCCGTAAGCTATATTTCCCTCAGTCCCAGACTAACCCTCAAGGCCCCATGGTCCCAGAGAACAAATTAGAACTTGCTTTCAGAGAATAAGGCATATCTGTTCTCTCATCTTTTGTCTTAAAAAGGGCTTTTGAAGTCGTGACTTCAATTTCCTGACACTTCTGAAAACCCGAAATAAGGTTTCCCAAGACGGAAGTTGAGTTGGTGTTAAGATGGAGGGCTACGCACAGAGCAAACAGCCCTTGGCGCCAAAATAGCAGGCCACCTGTTATTGTCATATCGTGTGCTTTTACACAGAGCACCTTTTCATTAGCATCGCTTAACTTACTTCTTTGTTAAGGGGACTGAATTGTTTTAGAATTTCACCTGAGCAAACACATCGTGACGCTGATATAAGTTTTTGTGTTATATTTACTTTTTCATATAGGGAAAGTATTGTTGCCATGCACATTTTCAACCCTAAGAATATGATGGATCTTGACGTTTTATGGGCCTTAAACTAAAAAAGGGAGTTTTAAAATCTTGTCTGTCCATACGTTAACTGTAGCCCAAACGGTTCGATGGCTTTAGTTCAAACTTATATTTAGATGCAATATGCCCATAGCTCAAGGATAAATAAGGATTTTAATTTAAGCTCTAAAATTAAGGGTATAGTATTTTACTAATTTTTGCAAACTCAATATTGTTAAAAAAAAAAGTCCTTAGCAATTTTGTTTAAAATTGATATCTGAGGAGTATTTTACATGCTAATTAATCCTTTATACTGTTTTTTCCTTGAGAAAACTTCACTTAAGGCTACCTAGCTTACTGATAGCAACATTTTTTTTAATTTGTTCAAATTGAATGATTATATATAAGAGGGTATGTAAGATTGTTTAGTACCATTTATTTACTTTCTCGTTCGACACCCTAGCTCAAACGGTAGTTCGGTTTCGATTCCTGACATGGCTGAAAATGTATCACTGGTGATTTTTTATTTTTTATTTGGGGTATTTAATGTGTACTTAATGAAGAGATTGATTATATGAATAGACGACTTACAAACACAACATTGCCAGCAATTCCTTACTGTAAAAGAGGAAGCATTGATTTCCTAAATGATTAATTTCTCGACCATTCTAAGAATTGAACCCAGGTCTTGAGCTTAATGTGGTGAACTTTGGGTTTATACGATCACGTTGATAAAATGATGGTCAGCTGACTGAATATTTTGTCCAATCTAGGGCTAAGTTGGTTTGTAAGTTGGTAAGCAGATGATTGAGAATCCTTTCAAATATGACTAAGAATAACACAAATCTTGTGATACTGAAAGATATTGGCGCCAAGATTGTGACAGAAAAAATGTTCGTGCACCACATCATATTTCCCGTCCAGGCTGTTCGAATGTTTACACTTAAGAGACAGGGATGAGAAAGGTACAGTTGAAAGGAAATGTACCCATATGTTAATGAATGGAGAGTAAGAACTAATCAAGAAAAAACCTAATTAGTACATCCACCCAAGATTAAAACCCCAACTTCCCAGTCACTAGTAAACCAGACCAGAATAAATTGACCTTTATCTCACCTATGCAGGTAATTAAAATGTACTTACCTTTTATGTACCCTCAATTGCATTAATGTGGTTTTTGGCATGTAGTCAGTTTATCCATTGAGCCTAGGTGATTTGGTCTTTTTTGTTATTTACATATTTTATTTAATAATATGTATATTTTTTTAGTTATATGTACAATGGATATTAGCGCAGAATCATAAATTAAGGATATGTTATATAAGATAACAAACAATCAATGGGCATGTGGTTAATGGAGCCGGACTCTCAATATACCTGATGGCTTGTACCAGGTGCATTAGGGGCGGTTTTCCACATGCGATATTTATGGTTATGGTTTTCCCCATTTCATCTACACACTAATAAAATTCAGCTTTCTCTAAATATAACCGATTAACTGGTCGTTTTAGTGCCAAAGTGTCATTTTCAATACTTCCTCTAGCTCCATGTTCATTCTCTCAATGGACTAGACTGCCTATGGTGGGGATATTGGGGCTCAAATCCCGGTCGAGTGTACTTAGGGTGGTTTTCTCTTCATGTCTTACAGCTAGCCCTCCACGAAAATGTGGGTGTACTTCCACTTGATTCAACTTTTCTAAGCGTAATTAGTATATCTGCGTACAGCCCGAGCGGCTATTAAGATGATTTAGATATATTTTTATTTACGATATTTTTTTTGTCTTAAATTGATCACACATAGTTGTCTATTAAAGTGATCTTCTCTGGACAAGTCGTGGTCCCCGTAATCTCGCATCATGATCTTTTTTACCTATCCTACTTCATGCGCATGGCTAAAATTGCGCCTAAGGTAATCACATATCGTGACATTAAATCCATTGATACAGACAAACTGAATTCTGATGGTCAATTCATGCCCTGGTACCTGGTCAACACTAAATTAAACGTTGATGACAGGTTACATCTTTTTAATGATATGCTCCTTGTTATTTACGATAAACATGCACCAGTAAAAACTCGGCGTGTTTAGTAGACCACCTGCGCCTTGGATGACTAAAGACATTAGGTTATTGATGAGGAGACGTGACCAAGCATATGTGAAATTTAAATGAGAATTGAAAATCAAGCCACTTACAGGCAACATAAATTTTGAAGAGTATAAACATCTGCGTAATAAATGTACCCAGGCCATCAGGAAAGCTAAAATGGACTTTTTCCTTTCACTCTCTAATACTATCCGATCACTCAAAAAACTATGGAGGAAATTGCGGAGGATGGGAGTGGCACATACCCTACCCAAAAGCACTCATATGCACATCAGTCCCAATAAACTAAATGAAGAGTTCCTTCACATTCCTAATTTAACTAACAAGATCGCTAGAATACAAACTATAAATGACATTTATGCCTCCAATGCAAGTAATAATAATAGTGACTATAATGATGACAGTACTTTTTACCTTCCCCATTTTACTCATCGTGAGGTATACAAATCAATAATGAGAATAAAATCGAAAGCACAATGTATAGACAAAATTTCAATATTGTTAGTACAAAATTTTTTAAGAAATGTTATATCAACAATAACTGGCTTATTCAACTTCTCACTCATGACCGGACAGTATCCCACACTTTAGAAAACACACTTATTACGCCATTGCCTAAAAAGGGACTAGCAAAAGGTTTACATTACTTTAGACCTATAAGTATACTTCTGTCCCTTTCTAAGGCACTAGAATTCCTAGTGCATCAACAAATTTACCGATCACATTAACAAACACAATTTGTTAACTGCCTATCAATCAGGATTCAGATCACAACATAGTACATGTACCGCGTTGATAAATGTCACAGACGACATCAGACTAGCCATGGATAAGCGCGAGCTAACACCTCTTATACTATTAGATTTTTCAAAAGCTTTTAATACTGTTGATTTTAATATTCTATGAGCAAAATTGCAAGTATTATTTAATTTCTCTCCATGCAGTATACAGGGGATGAGATCATATCTGCATGGCCGCGAGCAAAGTGTTATGATAGGCAACACGTTCTCAACATGGCGTCCAAATGAGGCTGGTGTTCCACAAGGCTCAGTTTTGGGGCCATTACTTTTTTCTCTATATGTGAACGATATCATTTCTTCTATGTCATACTGTAAATATCACATGTATGCAGACGACCTTCAAATATATATTTCCACCGACCGTTCTTCAATAAATATAGCCATACAACGAATGAATATTTACCTAGCTAAAATAAATGCTTGGTCTGAAAAAAATGGACTTAAATTGAACCCTAATAAATTATTATTATTATTATTAGCACCGCGTCTTACTACCCGTTCGGGTTATACGCACTTACGCTAATGTGTAATGGTAGGGTGATTGTGAGATGAAATGGAGGACCTACAGTTTAACGTGGAATCCGAACCACGGTGGAGGCCTGGCATTCCCCACATTCACAAGATGTCTTGTCAGAGGTGAAGGAAGGGTTTGGTAATCAGATAAATCTTTTCCGGGACCTGGGATTAAACCCCGGCCGCCAGCATAGAAGTCTGACACCTTACACCTGGACCACCAGGTCACCAACCCTAATAAAACTCAAGCCATTATTATAGGAACAAGCAGATTACTACTAAATGTGGACCGTTCCCTACTGACCGACATTCGATTAGGAGTATCCACAGTACAACTGACAACAATTACTAAAAACCTTGGTGTAATTATTGATGAAAATCTTAATTGGACAGATCTAGTAACTTCGATTTACAAGAAAGTGTATGCCTGCTTACATTTACTGAGAAGGCTAAATAATTTTCTCCGAAAAAATGTACGACTTATCCTTGTACAGAGCCTAATAATGCCACACTTCAATTACTGCGACGTAGTATACAATGACTTAAGAGATGATTTAGCAGAACGACTACAAAACACATGTGTTTGATACATATTTAACTTAAAACGGCATGACCATATTTCTAAGTATTTTAATAAACTGTGTTGGTTAAGAATAAATCAAAGGCGAAGGCTACATTTATTAGTATTGCTTCACAAAATATTATCAACATCTCAGCCTCAATACTTATCCTCACGGTTCCTATTTCTGAAAGATAAACAAACATAGCCGAGCTACCAGATCAGAATCAACTCTACAGATGTCTATTCCCATTCATAGATCTCAAACATATGCTCGTTCTTTCACTGTCCTGGCATCACAGGCTTGGACTTGTCTAATAAGCTAAACTGAGTTCTTGAAACTACTTGAGCTTTATTTTAGTGTGTGTGAATCAGCGTGCGAATGTTTTTCTACTTATTCGAATATTTCTTTATTAAATTGTATTTTAATAAATATACTAGTGTATATTGTATTCAATACTGGTTAAGTGGAAGAGAAGGCTAACGCCTTAACTTCGCCAGATAAATAAAGGCTATTATTATTATTATTATTATTATTAAATAATGCTAACTATAAGTAAATGGTACTGGAATGAGAAAATAATTCATGTTTAAATACATTATTGAGAATCGAGTTTATAAAGAAAATATTTGGTCTCGCTAATGTTTTCTTTAGCCTGAAATATGATCAAACATTGTTGGGATAGTAAATTCTCGTAGATTACGGTGGATAGGACATGCAGCGCTAATGGAAGAATCTAGAACCGTGTTTAGGGTATTGACTGGTAAGCCCAGTTAGAAGAAACCAGTGGGAAGACCTATACTCAGACGGGAGGAGAGCATTAGATTGGACCTGAAAGAGATAGGGTGTAATAAGGTGGACTGGATAGAACTAGCTCAAGATAAGGGAAGGTGAGGGAGGTACTTATGAAAGTGTGGCAGTGAACTTTTGAGTTCCTAATGTCATAGAGTAAGTAAGAGATATTTTATTTTAGTGTTATAAATTATTATAAACAGAGTTATATTAAACTACTGTGCATTATTATATTTTTAAATCCAGTTCAGATTTTTTTTAAATCGAACAGAGCTCATATGATAAAGCGCGCCCCTAAAAACCATTGTATAAAACGTATTTTTTTAAATGTATCTTGATCATATTATCTTTAAAATGCTTCTTTGTATTTTTTGATTTCAAAGAAAGATAATATTTACGTGTTCATGGTACTCGACAATTGATTTCCATTTAATTAAATCAAGATGGCTTCTCTTTAAAGAACAACAGATATAAAACTGGGCGATTCATCACAGTGCTCTTCCCTTCTTCTTTTTTGTGTCTACATATTTCTACTAAATAAATATCATATTTATTTTGGCCAAAAGAATGTTTTTCTTTAAAAACTGCAAGCACACTTTTATAACTCGCGTTCCTTACACTTAATGCTCTCTGAATTAAACTAAACCCTTGCTTTACATGCCACCCGCACTACAATGCTGTCGCAAAGGTAGCCAGAGATTCCTATCTCACGGCGCCACAACACACTGAAGTAAAGTTATTGTTTCTTTTTAAATTACAGTTCACTTGTTTTTTGTGCACCACGTCTTACTATCAGTCTGGGCATTCCTTCTTCCTTCTGGAATGTACGCATCTTAACTAGGCTAGTGAGGTAGAGGTGAGTAAGGTATAATTAAGAGAGAGTGTACCCATATTTTCTTGGTGCGATAGTGGGAAACAATTTGTATACTCTCTTAGATATCGAACTCAGATTTTCCCGCTCTCGGTAGTCCAGTCTATTGTGAAAGCGGATGCTTTAGACCAGGGGTTCACAATTATTTTTAATGGAGGTCCGTTTTAAAAACTCAAGATATTTTCGCGGTCAGCCAAAACTTTAACAGTGACACAAGTTCAAGTCCTATAGGGTTACGCTAATTCAAAAACATGATTTTCTTTCCTTTTAGTTATTTTACTTATTTATTATTGCTGGCCTTCCATGTCTACTACCAGCACACCACGGAAATAACATCGTTTCTTCTGTTTATCGCTACCTCGTCAAGGCCCTTAAAAATGTATCTGAGGTCCGGATGCGGGCCGCCATTTGGTGACCCCTGCGTTAGACCATTTGAACACTGATGCGGTTGATAGTTTTTTTCACGGTGTTTTTATAGGTACAGAACTTGGAGAAATGGTTTGCTAGTCGATAAGGTGAATATTTCTAGTACTACCAACAGCGATTTAGCCTGTCCAGTCGACAGGAATAGGAAAAAAGGTGAGCTAGTTTTAATACCCCTGTGACATAGTTTTCCTGTAAGTATAACGAACAAAGATCACATTGCAAGTGACCCATAGCCGGTGGGGTTGGTTCTTATCAAACCTTAATACTAGATCCTTTTTTTACTTCCTCGTGTAGAAAAATAATTGCAATCGTGACAATTTTATACATAGTGATTAATATAGATGTTTTGTGTGCCTCAAAATTTAATAATCAAAACGTTTTAAAAATTCTGTCTATCTGTACCTTGGACTACAGTCGCAATGTTTTAGTTGATTTTATTAAAACTTTATGTTTATATATGAAATGATACAACCTTCAGGAGTCATATTTACTTTAACGCTAGCTCTAAAATTAAGGGTAGTTTACATTTTAACCTATTTTGAGTATTTTGTTTAAAAAACTATAATACAATATATGAGAAAGTATGCACGTACAATTGGGGTACCCTTGTTTAGAGTCCGGCACAATACCCGTACGGAGCCGACCGAACCCCAATGACGTGCCAGCTGTGGTCCTCCTCACGCTTCCACTCCCCTTCAGTCCCGTCGCTGATCCGGCACTGAGTTCGATCCGAGCTCCCCCTCCCTCCCCCATGGTCCTCTTACACAGATTGAAATCACAGGCCGAGAGAGGGGAGGAGGAGGAGTGAGTGGACATTTCCCCCTATCTCTGCTTTTTACCCTCGAACACTCCCCAGACGCCTGAGATAATGCTTGTTAATATTATATTAGAGGCTTCAGGGGCCGCTGGAGGTACACCAGTTTTATAACATTCATGTGTAATTCATATTAAATGAATTACTAATGGTTTCATTTAAAATAGCACAGGTGGACATGGGAACTAAGGCATCCGTTTCAAATGGTTTGATTTTCTTATGAGCTAAATGTTGGGGTTTGAATCCGTGCTAGGTGTAATTAAAGTATTTATTCAAAATAGTTTTAGACCCTCCCTCCATGTTATTACAGGCGCATTCCCTCTAAAATTCTACCTTCTTCCTCTCTAAAACATTAGTGCAATTTAATGCAAATATCTTGTTTGAAGATTGAGATGCGGAGCACAAAAAATTACAATTATGGTAAGTCCTTCCTAAACACAAATTGACTTTTTCCCCTGGAATCCAGAACACCCATATATTTTCACTAATGGGTTAGGAAGGAGGAATGTAGAGTTAATAATAAGTGTAGCCACATTCAAGATGGAGGATGGTAGACTATTCACCACTGCCAATCAAAATTTAATTCACAGAATAAATGTCTTAATTTCAAAATGTCTATAAAACGTAATTAATGTGCTATATTGTCTGTTACAAAACCATGTCCATGTTCAACGCACCGTATGTGGCTCCCAAGCCACGTCATAACCACTGTTTGTATATCTACATTATAACCTACTAGAATATCATCCATGAACTTATACAATTAATTACAAAATCGCGGGAGCTGTAGCCAAAGTCATCTTTCTTTGAGAGGCTAGTGGCTCGAATCCCAATAAGGTATACATCTAAGTGTTCCTTTAAGTTTGAAATTGTGAAAGTGCGCTCCCAGGTGCGGATACCCCATACACACACACACCCACACACTCTCCTCAACTGCGTGAACATATTCTTTAAATAAGCTATAAGATAATGTTTGTATTAGGTTTTATAACCAATTAATATCATTTGAACGCAACATACAAACTAACTGAATTTAATCTAAGACACAACATCCAGTCTGCATCTCAATGATTATATTACAAGAATATTTAGAAGAGAATCTTATGAAGGCCGCCTACTGGAGTGTTCAAACGTGTTACAGATATTCAAAAATTCTGCATTGGCTAAGTTGTAGTTTGTTATTTTGAAATTTTGTTTACGACAAAATGCAAGAAAGAAGTATCAATCACCATATCCCAAAAGAAATAAAAATATATTTATAGTTCTTTTTTTTTAATGTATGTATATAAAGGTGAATTATTTAATTTTCAAAGACGCTTCGCGCAAAATTTCTTAGTTTTAAGATCAAAGTAAATGGTTTCAGACATAGATTTTGTCTTTCCCGAAAAAATAAAGTCATTTTTAATACGATCACAAAAGAATATTAATATATAATTGAGGATTGTTTTAGTGATTTTGAAGCCTTATAACTTTCATTCCCTTAAGAAATACAATACCGTACGGATGTTTACTCTCGAATAGATGATGCCCTTAAGATAGTGGTATTCACAATATTGCCACACTACAACAAGAACACTAACAAAAAACAAACAAAATGATATCAATTTTTTTCTTTACCTGGTACAAGACTTGCAGTAAAATACCTGATTTACATGCACAAGAATGAGTCTCTTTCTTCCTCCCAACATAAAATATGTGCCATTATTCCCTCGGCGCAGTGAACGTGCCATGGTGGGAAAATGATTTTCCAGACAATGAACTGCGGCCAAATCTTTTAAAATAAAATAGAGCTTTGATAACTCTAAGTGAACCGATAAAAGTCCAATATTGAAGGCAATCATTGAAAATGTGTTGAGAGCGAAAGAACAAATTAATCTCAGGGCCATAGAAATACTAGCTGGATTCTTAAAAAGATGGGAAACAAAGTAGACTAGTTTTCAACTTGTTTTAATACCCTTCTGGGTTCTACATATATATTAGCACTGCGTCTTACTACACATTCGAGCTATACGCTTATATACTAATTACGCTAATGGGTTAAAGATGAGGAAGGCTGAATTCTTGTTGACCTGCTAGGAATTCTCTTTTCTATATAAAATAAACCCAACTGTGGTCCCATGATCTAACGCATCAGGCTCGCACTAGACTGGATTGCTTGTGACGTAAAGGTCGAGGTTCAAATCTCAACTGGGTACATTCGGGGTAGTTTTCCCCGTGTAACTTGACACTGCGGTTTTACCATCACTTTTCCACGCTAATGTGGGTGTAGTTCCTCTTAATAGCCCTTCTCACCTCTAGCCCTTAGATTTGGTCGTTAATAGCTCTTATATTAATTATCTTATTTTTAAGTTCGTAAATTCAACAATAGGGTAACTTTATTACACATTTGTAAAAAGAATGTAATGCCCTTCCCTCAGGGCCGTTATAAGAAAATATGAGGCTCGAGGCAGAAAAAAAAATCTGTAACCCTAATTTGGACGGCAGTTTTTCAGTTTTAGCACTAAGCCGTTATAATGTATTGATACGTGCTCGGTACTTACATTACTTAATAATTTCTCATGTTTTATGGAATATTTATCAACACATTAAATTACTGTACTTTATTAAATGCAAACAAAAGTAAATTCCTCTTTGCACCATTGCACTGTTTGTTTTCTGTAAACCGACTACGGTAGCACAATGGTGGCGTATTCTATTGTACTGCAGCACATTACTCGAATAACGTAAATCTTAAATTACATAAAATTTAGCGTTTTCAGGAAGCTGGAATGGAATCTTATCACTAAGCGAATACTTATTGCTGTTAATTATCTATACACTAATTTATGCAAAATTTAGAATTATAGCTGTAATTTATTTAATAATTGGGGGGGGGGAGGGAATGATCCCTCCATGGAATTTGAGGCCCGGAGCAATTGTCCCCTTCCACCAACCCCTAGACGTGGCCCTGACTTCCATATACTACAAAAATAATTGCATTATCAATCTTACTACACGCAACTTTTCCGTACAATGAATTCATGTTTTGTTGAGTTGGCGAGTGAACAAGTCACCGTTTTATGTTAGCTGTATTGTAGTGATTTTTTATACTGAAGTTGTCTAGCTCCGACACTACCAGCTCCTTCAAGAACAGGTGAGGGGAGAGGGAGAAGTGTAATTAGTTGAAAGTGGTGCGGCAAAGGCTTCTTTACGGAACTGAAGTGTCCTTTGAGGAAGTGGTGGAAGCTACACTCCGTACCAAAAATATGGGACATTTTCAATTTGAATCACAAATTTTAAATGAATATTATCTTAATTATTATTCGTGGCTATTGGGTAATTTAATAACTTAGCGTGTTTTTTTTTGTCAATTCTTTGATTATATTTTATTCTACACTTTGAATTTTTCAAAATTTAATGTTCACTAATTAATTAATATATCTTATATAGTTATTCTACCCATATTTTTGCTTAGTACAAGGCTTAATCACTTAAAATAAGGAGTTAGGGACAGGTTGATATTTTAGAGGGAATGTGCCCACATTAGCATTGAGGGATAGGATATTAAAATAACCCTCAGTGCAATCAAGTAAGGTTATAACCAGAGCATCCCCTCCGTTACCAATTATCCACTATATTACGTGATTGACGTTTTAGACCGTGTGATCACAATTGGTTATTTTTACTGGAAAGAAAAATCTAACTATGTCAACAACAAAAAACTAGTAGATTTATTTTATTAGTGAACTTGCACTTTCTGCGGGTAGCTGGGACCTCATTTAGGCTTATCAGAAGCTTATCTCAATATGCTGCTTCACAAGAGACTATTAATACTAGTTATTAGCAGCAGGCCTAATTTATTATAATGTGGCAGTGACGTCATCCATATTAATACTTAATGGGTTCACTGGGGAAGAACGAGGTATTTTACCAAGTGTTTTGTTCTTGAAAATGTAGTAAAAAGAAAGGGAAAAGTTTTAATTCGAAAGAAGTGAACTTTTGTTCCCTTTTTACTGGACTTGAAGTACTTAAAATGTTAAGTGTCACTAAGCCTGCTCGAGGGTGGAATTTATAATAGGTACAGCATTACAAGAGGTCTGGTATAGGCCTCTGAATTTTCGATTCTTTATAAAACATTTAACACTTTCTTAAAATATTTTTTTTAACGCTTTCGCTCATGGATTTTCTTTGTCAAAACATACTTTCTTAAAATATAATCCTGGTAGTTCCTATACTTATTGCTAGATTGCAACACCAGACTCTTTTACTGAACGGCTGTCTACAAACGAAGAAGGTACACCACCAGGACGTCTTGTAAGATGAAAATCAGTCAAAATATTATCGCTAGCTAAAAATCAATACAAGACTAGATGTAATACAATATTAAATAAACAAGTTCAAAATTAATTCAACAATGCAGGATAAAAGGCAAGACCACATAAACCAGGACCGAACCAATGTAACAATACAAGATCACATAAATTAGGATAAGAATAATAATCTAACATATAAAACAAACAAACAAACATAATATACGAGCTATGAGCAACAATATTCACTGATGCAAATATTTTCGGCTGTGTGTGTATTAAATACACATGCACATAGAGTAGGTATACATAATGTATGCATAAATATATGTATATAAAATACACATACACACAGTTTAGTGAGTATATAAATATATGTATATAATAAAATACAATATAATGATGGTATGTTTATATATATATAAAATATCATACGCACCCTGCTTCGGTGGTATCATGGTCTAAGCGTCACTCTCGTAATAGACTGGACTGCTAATGATTGTCGAGGTTGGGGTTAGAATCCCGGTCATGTGTACTTATGACTGTTTTCCCTAAATGGTTTTACAATCTCCCATGCAAATGTATGTACAATTCCAATAAATTCAACCTTACTCATTGCTAACACATTAACGTAAAATTAGTACATATGCGTAAAACCCAAATAGATGTATATACTATGTATTTATGCCATCAATATAGAGTCTTAAATAGCTTTCCAACCAACACGAACACACATAATTATGTGTATTGTAACTACTCGTACCTTACCTACGGTGGACCAGGGCTCCCTCTAACTACAACTCTACCGTGACACCACGGGGGATTTCATAGTCTGGATGAACCCGGAGTTGTGATGGGTTTAAATCACGGATTATTGGCTGAAGAGTGAAAGTGATGTTCAAAATAGCTTATATATAAAATATAGACTACAAAACATAGCTATGTGTTACAACAACTGATTACATAGAACATGACGCGATGTAGAGATATCTCGCGAACCTCCTAATGACCCGAGTTTGAATCCACGTGATGAGAGCCGCGGGATAGCGGGTCTTCTAGCCAGTCTACCCATTGATGGTGGTTATCTAGATATATTTATGAAAAACATTATTAATACTTTAGTAAGGAACGAATTGTACTGAATTTAGGAGAATTCAACTTTAAATGCATTGATGGACTATATTATGTTTCAACAAGTGATACTATGATGTATTAAGTAAAAAACAAAGTTACAAGATTAAATTGACAAGAATTTGGTAATAATGATACAAGTCAATGTCACTAGGACGTAATCTGTATTATATATTAGATTAATATTCACAAAATTGAATAAAATATTAAAAAACATTTAACAAATATTAAAATTAAAAAATTGTCAAACATATACCAAGGACGTTACAACATCAAAATTCGTGGAGTTGGATGAACTTTATAATATAGTAAAATTAATGTATAAAAAGTCCTTAATCTCTGTCAGTTATTAAAGTATACATGCATTTAAGGACACATTAATTAGAATTGTATAATAATATATCTTAAAATAATGTGAGAAAACGTATTAAAATTGAATTGTTCCTTATCTGTAATCCCCTGTTCCTTTGTTCCACATTGCTGTGTTTATGATATTGTCGACATGTTTCGATGCACTTACGGCATCATTCTCAAGACTAAAGAAAAAAGAAAGAAAAAAGAATAATACAAATACACATGCTTCAACCACACCCTAACCATAGATATATGCTGCTATAGTTAATAAAGGTAGAATGCCAAATAAGTTAAATATGTATGAATTAAAATAATTACCATGATTAAGAGACAAGGAGTGTTCCAACTGATGTTGTGAGGAAAACTAAATTAGAACTAGAAATAACGTGTGTATATAAAATGAGAATCGAAATGATCTAGAATAAGCATACTGAAAAAGCAAAGATATGAGATTTAATGTGGTTAAATATGTAGATCTAAGCTGGGAAGTTAGCAAATAGATAGATAGATTATAAATAATTAAATTTAATATAAAAAAGAAGAAATAAGGAGGAGGTGGAGTGAAAGAAAAATGACAAAAGGAACAGAGTTAAGGTACTATTCTTCTCGACTCTGGCCCGAACAGGTCTTTATCTACTATGGATGGATGGGCAGGTATAGAGAGGATTAAAGGTTTTTAATTTTGGTATGTTGGGGGAGTTTCCTAAGGGTGTTAATGAGAATTTGATTTTCAAAATTAGTTTGTTCGTTTAATACAGTTTTATTATTTAAAAGTGCAGTTTGAATAAATATGTTTTCAGCAGTGTTCATGGTTGTGCCTTTGGATGTGTTGAAAAGTAATCTCATGCTATTTTCCACAGGGGTCGGTTGATGTCCAGAAGTTTTAAGATGTTCAGAAAATTTTGACTTGTTCCTATCATGTTTAAAATCGCTGATGTGTTCAAAGAACCTAGTAGAAATTTTACGGCCAGATTGGCCAATGTACACGTTGTCACAATCACATTTTAATTGATAGATGCCACTTTTATCATACTGGTTGCATGTGTTTAATTTGGAGTTATTAATGTATTTCTTGATTTTGTTGTTAGTGCTGAAAGCAATATTTAGTTTTTGTTTTTTGAAGATATTAGTGATTCTGTTGATTTCATTGCCAGTATAGTTGAATTTAATCCATTTAGTTTGGTTTTCAGACTTATTGTTTGGATTGTTAAGGGTGGATTTGTATTCGATTTGTGATTTTTGTTTTTGAAGAATATGGTAAACTAGTGAATGGGGGTAACCATTGGAAATTGCAATTTGTTTGATTATGTTCAGTTCATTCTTGAAGTTCTTTTTGTTTAAAGGGATGTGCAATAATCTATACATGAGGCTGTTGAAAGCAGCTCTTTTATGTATAGTGGGGTGATTAGAGTTATTTGGGATTATAGCGTCAGTATGTGTAGGTTTTCTATAGATCTTGTACTCAAATTTATTGAACTTATTTCTGAGGATGGAAATATCAAGGTAATTAATACTATTGTGAATTTCATGTTCTAGGGTGAATTTTAAGTTGGGGTGGATATTATTGAGAAGAGTAGTTGGATCCGGTAGGGGTGAATTAGGATCATGCTCATAAATTACAAGGATATCATCCACATATCGACAGTAAAATTTTACATTCATAAGGGTTTTAAGTTTGTTTATTATGTTGTCATCGTTGTGTTGCAAGAATATTTCAGACATAAGGCAGGAAATTGGAGAGCCCATTACTAGACCATCGTTTTGGGAATAAAATTTGTTGTTGAATTGGAAATAATTTTGGTTGGAAACTGTTTGAAGAACATGTGTGATTTGTTTGATGTAATCTGGAGATGCATTATTATTTTCTAATATGGTTTTGGATATGTTAATAGTCTCTTTAACAGGAACGTTTGTGTATAAATTGGTAATGTCAAGTGATAGGAATCTAGTTTTGTTATTCAGAGGTATATTTTGGAGTTTATCTATTAAATCATAAGAACTTTTTACATTATAAGTGTATGGAAGTAGTAAGTTGTGCTGAAGTACTTTGGCTAAATATTTTGTTGTTTTGTAAGCAGGTGCATTTTGATAGTTGACAAGCGGTCTTATGGGGATGTTGGGTTTGTGAATTTTAGGCAGAGATGAAAACTTGGGTGCTTTGGGGTTCATATTGATAAATTAAAATATATCTTTGGAAGGAAAAATCATTGGAGAATTTTTCAGAGAAGTCTTTATTTCTTTTTGGTATGACCCCACACCTAAATACCAAAAAGAAATAAAGACTTCTCTGAAAAATTCTCCAATGATTTTTCCTTCCAAAGATATATTTTTAATTTATCAATACGAACCCCAAAGCACCCAAGTTTTCATCTCTGCCTAAAATTCACAAACCCAACATCCTCATAAGACCGCTTGTCAACTATCAAAATGCACCTGCTTACAAAACAACAAAATATTTAGCCAAAGTACTTCAGCACAACTTACTACTTCCATACACTTATAATGTAAAAAGTTCTTATGATTTAATAGATAAACTCCAAAATATACCTCTGAATAACAAAACTAGATTCCTATCACTTGACATTACCAATTTATACACAAACGTTCCTGTTAAAGAGACTATTAACATATCCAAAACCATATTAGAAAATAATAATGCATCTCCAGATTACATCAAACAAATCACACATGTTCTTCAAACAGTTTCCAACCAAAATTATTTCCAATTCAACAACAAATTTTATTCCCAAAACGATGGTCTAGTAATGGGCTCTCCAATTTCCTGCCTTATGTCTGAAATATTCTTGCAAAACAACGATGACAACATAATAAACAAACTTAAAACCCTTATGAATGTAAAATTTTACTGTCGATATGTGGATGATATCCTTGTAATTTATGAGCATGATCCTAATTCACCCCTACCGGATCCAACTACTCTTCTCAATAATATCCACCCCAACTTAAAATTCACCCTAGAACATGAAATTCACAATAGTATTAATTACCTTGATATTTCCATCCTCAGAAATAAGTTCAATAAATTTGAGTACAAGATCTATAGAAAACCTACACATACTGACGCTATAATCCCAAATAACTCTAATCACCCCACTATACATAAAAGAGCTGCTTTCAACAGCCTCATGTATAGATTATTGCACATCCCTTTAAACAAAAAGAACTTCAAGAATGAACTGAACATAATCAAACAAATTGCAATTTCCAATGGTTACCCCCATTCACTAGTTTACCATATTCTTCAAAAACAAAAATCACAAATCGAATACAAATCCACCCTTAACAATCCAAACAATAAGTCTGAAAACCAAACTAAATGGATTAAATTCAACTATACTGGCAATGAAATCAACAGAATCACTAATATCTTCAAAAAACAAAAACTAAATATTGCTTTCAGCACTAACAACAAAATCAAGAAATACATTAATAACTCCAAATTAAACACATGCAACCAGTATGATAAAAGTGGCATCTATCAATTAAAATGTGATTGTGACAGCGTGTACATTGGCCAATCTGGCCGTAAAATTTCTACTAGGTTCTTTGAACACATCAGCGATTTTAAACATGATAGGAACAAGTCAAAATTTTCTGAACATCTTAAAACTTCTGGACATCAACCGACCCCTGTGGAAAATAGCATGAGATTACTTTTCAACACATCCAAAGGCACAACCATGAACACTGCTGAAAACATATTTATTCAAACTTCACTTTTAAATAATAAAACTGTATTAAACGAACAAACTAATTTTGAAAATCAAATTCTCATTAACACCCTTAGGAAACTCCCCCAACATACCAAAATTAAAAACCTTTAATCCTCTCTATACCTGCCCATCCATCCATAGTAGATAAAGACCTGTTCGGGCCAGAGTCGAGAAGAATAGTACCTTAACTCTGTTCCTTTTGTCATTTTTCTTTCACTCCACCTCCTCCGTATTTCTTCTTTTTTATATTAAATTTAATTATTTATAATCTATCTATCTATTTGCTAACTTCCCAGCTTAGATCTACATATTTAACCACATTAAATCTCATATCTTTGCTTTTTCAGTATGCTTATTCTAGATCATTTCGATTCTCATTTTATATACACACGTTATTTCTAGTTCTAATTTAGTTTTCCTCACAACATCAGTTGGAACACTCCTTGTCTCTTAATCATGGTAATTATTTTAATTCATACATATTTAACTTATTTGGCATTCTACCTTTATTAACTATAGCAGCGTATATCTATGGTTAGGGTGTGGTTGAAGCATGTGTATTTGTATTATTCTTTTTCTTTCTTTTTTCTTTAGTCTTGAGAATGATGCCGTAAGTGCATCGAAACATGTCGACAATATCATAAACACAGCAATGTGGAACAAAGGAACAGGGGATTACAGATAAGGAACAATTCAATTTTAATACGTTTTCTCACATTATTTTAAGATATATTATTATACAATTCTAATTAATGTGTCCTTAAATGCATGTATACTTTAATAACTGACAGAGATTAAGGACTTTTTATACATTAATTTTACTATATTATAAAGTTCATCCAACTCCACGAATTTTGATGTTGTAACGTCCTTGGTATATGTTTGACAATTTTTTAATTTTAATATTTGTTAAATGTTTTTTAATATTTTATTCAATTTTGTGAATATTAATCTAATATATAATACAGATTACGTCCTAGTGACATTGACTTGTATCATTATTACCAAATTCTTATCAATTTAATATTGTAACTTTGTTTTTTACTCAATACATCATAGTATCACTTGTTGAAACATAATATAGTCCATCAACGCATTTAAAGTTGAATTCTACTAAATTCAGTAGATATATTTACACTAGTGCATGGCTTCTCTTCAAATGTGGTGAGGTCTCACGCCTACTCTTGAGACCACCAATCAATTATCCACAAATTATGGCTTGAAACTCTCTGATACAGGTATTTTCGTTAAGAAAGCAAGGTCCGGTGTCGCACGATGCTCCTTCAGCAGAGTATAATATCCTCAGCAGTCGAGCTCAACACTGCTTGATTGATTTCCAAGGAAATGTACAAGAATTTGGATTAAACATCTGTCCAGAATTAACTTAAAGTTATATTCTCTTATTATATTATCATACTTGGGGTATAAGCCCTGTCTCAAAACGCTCAATTTCAGCTTTCACGTGAACTTTGTTTATTTTTCATCTATTTTTAAATTTTTCAAGTCAGCTGGTGTCCATGGATCTTAATGACAGGTTATTTTATTATTTTATTATTATTTAGCACCGCGTCTTACTACCCGTTCGGGTTATACGCTTTAAGTACTAATTACGCTAATGGATTAGGAATTGGTAAGGTTGAATTAGAGGAAGTGAACCCGCATTTGCGTGGAGGGATAGTGGAAAACCATTTAGGAGAAACCACCCCCAGTTCACCCGACCGAGATTCGAACCTTGATCTCCCCATCCTCGGTGGTCGAGCTCAACACGACTAGCGCGTTAGCCAACTACGCCACCGAGGCGGGTTTTCCCTCTTGAACTTAACCATTATATTATTAAGGAGCTCCTGAAAACATACATATTTTTAAACCACCTTAAAGTTATAGCATTCCTCCCGAAAGACATATGTCATCCACATGTTCATTATTTAGTTTTTTTAGCAAGAAATACAGAATTGTTGATTACAATAGAAAATACATAACTGTTAATTTGTTCTTTTAAAAATTCCCTACGGGACCATGTTATATGCCGGGGGGAAAAATCCCAGGAATATTATAGCTGTTGACTCAGATCTAATAATTCCATCGACTTAAGAACTCTCAAATCCAATATTAATAGGAATTAAAAAAATCCCAAAACTGTAACTCCAACCGAGCCCGGTCACGAGACTCGAATAAGCGACCAAAATAATTGTAAACCATTTAACTACATATTTAAATACATATGATCGTCTGGGTCCAAACCTTCCATAAGCACCAACCTTTAACCACTGTCAACAAAATGAGTCTTTGTACCTAACTCTTTCTTAAGAACGTGTATTACATACCGATCAACTCTGGGATAGAGTCGGTTAGAAATCGTAAATTTACACCAAAACTATTGTACGTGGATAATTTCTGATTAAACATTAATAGAGATAAATATATAGTAGAATTTCCTAATTCTGAGCATCGTTGAAATTTTAGATGATATTTGAATAAAAACTGCATTGAAAGGGCCGTTTTTTGACCATTTTAGAATTGCTCCACAGTTAAGTACTGTCCACAAACCCTCATTCTGTCATAATAGGGACATAAAAAAACAAACAAAAAACTTGGTCGCTTTGTCCTCCCTTGAAACCGCGGAAAATGTCGAGTGATCATTCAAATCCTAATCCATTGCACACATTTCTTGCATATCGTAGGTTTATTCTTTTCCCTTTTACTCACACACACACAAACGCAGATGTGAACCGGGAGTTGAGTTGGGCCTGCTATGATGAATGCTCTTAAGTTTCAACATCAACAACATCTGCAGTTCAGAATACTTGAGAGATGTATATTATATGCGCATATTTTATTATTAATTATTTTTACTTATTTTATTTAGAACACTGTTTCCATGAGCTTAAAAGCTTATGGATGGAAACTACACAAAAAGTTATATACAAAGGTAGGATACAGATAAGAAATTAAAATAACAATATAAAAATTAATATATAAAAATGGGGCATACAGTTGTTAATATATAATCGTACATAATGTTGGATGCTAGAACTAAAGAACAAAAGTAGTGTAGTGACATAAGTTAGTAATGACTATATTACATGTGATGTATAATTAGTCACATAATATTTAAAAAAAATAATTAAAAATTAAGACAAAAACATCAGGAAGTTTGAAAGAGTAAGTATTTATATGGGTAATTTGCCCACGATATATTCTTGACCTGTTTTTTTTAAGTGAAAAGTGTTTTCAATTGAACTTACCGGCATCGTTAAGTTGTGGTTTTTTTAGATATACATTTTGGAAGCTATCATACCTGTTAAAGTGATTATAAGCCAGCTCTGTTCTGAATATCTGCTGGCATGACTGTGAATGGTAGATCCTGAATTTAAAGTTATACTACTCAAAGTCCTTTATGAAATATTATTTTATTGCTTTATCAAATTTTGAGTCAGCACATATAGGTGTACAGTTATATGAAATTAAACTTGTTTAGAGAGAGTAAAGAATGGTAGCTTAAATCATATTTTTATTGCTCTTTACTGTAGTATTTCTAATTTATTTGGCCTTATTTTTTTAGTGCTAGGCCATGTAATATTTAGATAATTTAGATGACAGTGGATTAAAGAGTAATAAAGTTGCCTTATGCTAAACATAGTGTCAAAATAAGACATAGTACAGTTTCCATATTTAACATATTATACCTACCTTCCAATAAAATTAATTCCTTAACAAAAAAAAAGTTTCTGAACTCCGCGTGAAGATGAAAAACCAAATAGTTAAACCTACAAAAGCAAGCTTGACATCTAAACGTGTTATAGAACCCCACGCCTCTAGTGGCATAGCCAAGGGAACCCATCATTTTATTACTGACTTCCTAGAGCCCAATCTATTAACTAAACTATATATTAATTAATAAAATAAAATATAGATGAGCCATATACAAAGTTATATTAGCAGATAAGTCCAAGTGTATGGTATTAGGATAACTGCTCTAGGTTAAGTGAATTTGAAATTTTATTGGCAATATAATCAATGTGTTTAAATATATCTTGTTAAATACCACAATACAAAAAATACAGTGGCGTCTTTTCCAAAATGGTGTTGAATGTGTCGCCCGCTCAAGTGGGAAACTCGGTGAAATCAATCTCTATTATAAAGCTGTAAGTGCGCGCGGAAAGCTGTGATTTATGGAACTTGCAGCGGCGGGCTGATTTATTCGTAGACTGGCAAGCTTTACCTCCCGTCAAGGGATATAGCTCCGCTTACAGATGGGTTCATAGTAGTTGAAAACTTATTGTTGACGTGTGCTTTTGTAGCCTAGGTCGGGGAACATTTACTGTTGTGTACGTTGTAGCTCAGACCATGTGCTTTTAAGCTCAGGTTATGTGTTTTAACCAATGTTGTGCGCATTGTAGCCCAGACAATGTGCTTTTAACTAATGTTGTGCGCGTTGTAGCCCAGACAGTGTGCTTTTAACTAATGCTGTATGCGTTGTAGCCCAGACAGTGTGCTTTTAACTAATGTTGTGCGAGTTGTAGCCCAGACAATGTGCTTTTAACTAATGTTGTGCGCGTTGTAGCCCAGACAGTGTGCTTTTAACTAATGTTGTATGCGTTGTAGCCCAGACAGTGTGCTTTTAACTAATGTTGTGTACGTTGTAGCTCAGACCATGTGCTTTTAACTAATATTGTATACGTTTAAACTCAGACTGTGTGCTTTAAACTAATGCTGTATGCATTTAAACTCATACTGTGTGGTTTAAACTAATATTGTATACGTTTAAACTCAGACTGTGTGCTTTAAACTAATGTTGTATGCATTTAAACTCATACTGTGTGCTTTAAACTAATATTGTATACGTTTAAACTCAGAATGTGTGCTTTAAACTAATGTTGTATGCATTTAAACTCATACTGTGTGCTTTAAATTAATATTGTATACGTTTAAACTCAGACTGTGTGCTTTAAATTAATTTTGTATGCATTTAAACTCATACTGTGTGCTTTAAACTAATATTGTATACGTTTAAACTCAGACTGTGTGCTTTAAACTAATATTTTATACGTTTAAACTCAGACTGTGTGCTTTAAACTAATGTTGTATGCATTTAAACTCATACTATGTTCTTTAAACTAGTGTTGTATGCGTTTAAACTCAGACTGTGTGCTTTAAACTAATGTTGTATGCGTTTAAACTCAGACTGTGTGCTTTAAACTAATGTTTGTGCGTTGTAACCCAGAGCGCGTTCTTTCAACCAATGTTTTGTGACTTGTCAGTCCATGTCTTGATCTTGCCAAAGAGTTGTGTTTTAACCAATGATGTGCACGTTGTAGCCAGGATTATGTATTTTTAACCAATATTAAGCTTGCTGTGAGCCGATTTTTTTAAATCATTGTTGCGTATATTATAGGCCAGGTTATGTGTTTTGAATTGTTATGTTCATTTTAGTTCAAGTAATGTGTTTTTGATCAAGGCTTTGCGAGTTGTATCCCAAATGATGTGCTTTTAACCACTGGGTGTGCTTTGCAGCCCAGGTTGGGGTCTTTTAACCATTGTTGGGGAGTTATAGTCCAGGTCATGCACTTTCAAACATTCTTGAGTGAAAATTACCAAATGTTATTTCCTTCAATATTGATATATATGGAAGGAGATTATCTCAGTCAATCAGAATATATTTCTATAAATTTTAATATTGTTTGTTTTAAATTAAATTTAAAAAATCATTGTTTTGGCTAGACTAGATAATAAAACAATATGTTAAAACAAACTAAACAATAGGGGCCTAACTGTTTAAGTTCCTGGGTTAGGGATCAACGTGTCTACACGTACATTGATTTTATTATATTTGAAGCACCTTTTTGAGAATACAAACATATTTTACGGTAAGAATTGATAACATTTTACTTTATTAATAATGCTATTTTATAGGTATGGATAGTATCCATCAGAAGTGACAACTACAAATCGCACAAGTTGAGGTGCGTGGGTGACCTGGTGGTCATACTTCTGTGTTGGGGGTACTGGGTTCAATCCTCGGTTCCGGAACAGATTTATCTGATTGCCGAACCCTTCCTTGATCTCTGACAAGACGTGTGTTAATCACAACTTGTGAATGTGTGGAATGCCAGGCCTTCACCGTAGTTCGGATACCACGTTAAGCTATAGGTTCTACATTTCATCTCACAATCACCCTACATTACACATTAGCGTAAGTGCGTATAACCCGAGTGGATAGTAATACACGGTGCTAATAATAATAATAATAATAATAATAATAATAACTTAAGGTACGAATAAGTGAAACTAGATCATGTAGCTTTTCCCAGCTGTCAGATATGCACTACATTGGTAAGTTGTGTTTTTATGTCTTGTATTATAATAATAATTCATAGTTAGGTATGTAGATTAATTTGATTAGGAGTTTTATAGTTAGAGCTCCCTCCTTCAGTTGTGACTGCCATCACACAGTACGCTAAGATTCAATGCTGGAATTGATAAATACGAAAAAGGCTTAAAAGTGTGTCTCACACACACACGCACACGTTTTAAGTACACGTAAAATCAATTGTGAATCTACCTTAACATCCTCTCTTCTCAACGCACCATTTTCATCGCCTGCGGTATAAGGGATAGGGTAGGTTTCATATTCTACGTCATCAACACCCTTTCCCCTGTCCTCACCTGAGTTGAAAAGGAGATGTCACGTGGTGTATAGAAATACTTACAGCTATCTCAATACGAGTGGACACGTTCTGGGGTATTTCTTGAAATTCTGGTTCACACAAGTCTGTTTATTTATCCTAGTACGTGACACAAAAAGTAGCCGGCAAACAGTACCACTAAGGGCGGTATACAAGCACGGGGTTGGTTGTTGTTGGGATTTTAGTATAGTGTTCTCATACGGCGTCCGGTTAGTACGAATTTTAGTCACGCTAATGAGGCTGGGATCCGAAAGTAAGATTAGGGTATGACATTTTGCATTTTAAACATTAAAAGCCAGCTATCAGTTGTGTGGAAGCAATACCCACGCTCCTCCTATTATAGCTTTGAATTAAATACAGATATTTTAATCATACTTTGTACATTTTCTGTTCTTTAATGAAATTATTTTGATGCAAGGCCATCTTTAAGCTTCATATTTTAAAATATAATAGTGAGTGAAATACATCTGAAGGAGGCAGATTCTTTTCAGGGAGGTTCAATGCGTCCCTTTCCCTACCATCTCGTTTCCATTGCAGACTAAGCCGTCATGACAAACAATATATTTCTTGTCCTATAAGAGGAACGTAGAGTGATAGTTTGAAATGAACATTTAAATTTGGCGCCCAAGCGCGCGCATACATTATCAACTTTAACAAGAAAAAGCTCGTAAAACATAGCCTCGCCTAACTATATAAAAAATATCATAATTAGTTAGTTTAAATATCATAAGTTGAAGTCCCAACCATGACCGTTGGAGACCTATCCTAAATTACTAAATAGCCTAAACCAATAACAATGCTCGAAGAAGTATAACACGTTGCCCAATCTCCCGTTGCGCCTATACATAAATTAACTATCCTATACAAAATGCATCTAATTCTAAACAAACTCATATCCCCAAAAAATTACCCTAGACAATATTAAATGTTACATAGATGAACCAGAATACAGGTTCGGGCGCGCCTACCGTAAATAAATAGAACTAAGCAAAATATGAATCTCCCCAGAAAGTTACCAACATTTGATCGTGGACCAGCCACGCCAAATCAAACTAAAAGGTCCCCATTAATAATATATTAAAGTATTGCCAAACAGTAATTTGGAAAAGTATTCCCTCCCCATATTTAGATCCAAAGAGAATTTTGATAGATTTTACTTTAATATTATTTCAATCAAGCGCCCTCACCTTGTAAGGCCAGTGATACAATGAGTGACCTATGATGTTACAGCGGTTGTTATATACAAACAAGTTCTCAGTAAAGGGGGGGGGGAGAAGGGGAGGCACATAGAACAAAGGAAGGGTAGAGAACAGCGCTCCGGTCCGAACGCGGAGGTACCAGTAATTGCCAGGCTAAGCTGGAACATTCCAGGGGCGGATGTTTGCCAAGTCAAGTTGGCAACAGTATTTTCTTTTGGAGTTTGAGGTTCTGATTTGGCTCGCGCCTCGGTCAGTCGTAGTTGCCCAAGCCAGGAGAGTGGATGCGTCGCAGCGAGTACGTGCGTCCTATTTGACGGGGAGAGGCCTCGGTGGGACTTGGCGAAAGTTGGTGAGAGTTGGTGAGCCTTGGTGAGTCAGACAACCTCCATATTACTAGGTTGTAGTGTGTTGCATATTCTTTGTTTGGAACATCGTTACACCATCACCACTGCATACGTGACTGTATCAATGACATAGTCAAATTTCAAATTCAAAAACAATATTATTTTAGAGCTAAATAAAAAACTTTTCTTTGCACAAGGAAGACTCTTATGAGAACTAAACTAATTGTTACATCGTTAAATCTATCGATTCACTACATAGGTACAGTTAAAAATAAATTATAGCTCTTTCAGATTTATATTGATTTAACACTAATTTAAAGTCACCACTATAATTAAAAATAACATTTAAAATGGCATTAGTTGATGGGGAAAAGGCATGGCCTCCCCATTCCCCACTCGCAGTAAGAACGCCTATGTATTTTGGGCTGATACAAATTTAAGTTTAACATTCCCTTACGTTTTCAAGTTTTCCAGACTAAGCAAAACCTCAATTTTTCCATTATTTTATATTTGAGGATATAAATAAAAAATCTCTTTGCTTTCACTATTGTTTATTAAATTATTGACGTAAGAACTAATAAGACAAATATATCAGTGTTATTTGCCAAATTGATTGAATTGTAGATACGACTATTAGTTTACAATGTGTTATTATACTCTTTTATTTCTTATTTAAAAAAGTAACTGCAAAAATATATGAAAATTCCAGATATTTTTTTAACTATCCCTGAATTTCCTTGTCATTCCAAATTCCTTTACTTGACCAGGTTTTCCCAGTTTTCCAACCCTTATTACTTACTATGAGAACAATGTGTTTCGATAAGCGCTTTATTTTAATGTGACTAATAAATACCCCTCTCCAAGGAACACCTGTATTTACCTACAGTCGTAATAGGGTTGTTTGAGTACAGCTGCCTGTGTCACTGCGTGGGATTATTCCGGATTTTATTTATTATTATAGCCCACATGAGAGTGTGTAATGTATACTATACTCCAGGGGAACGTGCTAATGCAGATATAGTAGCTTATATATATTTATTGGTCATTAGTAGCAAGGGCTACCTTTCAAAACAACACATTCGTTTATAATTTAATATTCTCTATAGTTTTAAAGGGAAATTCAAAACTTTAAATATAGATCCAGTTAAATCAGCATGTGACTATCATACTAACTTAATTTAGGAGCGTTCTTCTCAATGGGAATTGTAATGTCTAACTAACATGATGAATATTATAAATATATGTATGGTGTGTGTATTTATTGCAATACGTTTTATTACCCTTCCTGAATATCCTCATATTTTACATTAATATGGAAGAGATGAGGAAAGTGAATTTAGAGGACATTTTAATGTGGAGTGAGAGTGTAAAATAATTTAGAAAAAATCCTCTCAACACAACCATCCGAAGTGGGAGCCCTCGTCACAATAGGTCCACGAGACGTAAGCAACCTCGTCATTGGGAAAAATAATGTTACGAACATCACCCACTAAACCAGACAAGACGAGACTGGCACCTATATTCACGTTCTCGCCAGTCCATGCCTGTGCAAACTAACTTAGCTTGGGACAACAAAACTCTAAACCAACCATTAAGTGTGAAATTAAAGTAACAGGACTATAAGAGTTAAATTCAGAAAGGAAGAAACTTTTTTTAACTCAACCAAATTTACTAAATCAATTTTATACATATTTATAAGTCAAATAATATAATTTGCAGCAATCACATTTGAGTATCTAATTTAAATATTATGTATAAAATAGACAAGAACCCTAAACCTCCAGATACATATTCAATTACAGCAGAGTTAATAAAGGGAGGTGATGAAAATATGTTGACAATAGAAATTCATAAATTGCTGTTTCATATGGAACCATGAGTTATTACCATAAAAATGGTAAGAATGGAAGGATGGTGTTATAATACCCATTTTCATAAAAGGAGATAAAACAGAATGTGATAACTAGTAACTATAGAGGTATTTCACTAATAACAACATGCAATATGCTACAACATTTTAAATAACATAATTTTAATGATATTGACGCAAATTCATCGGAAATGATTGGGTGTCATCAGTGTGGATTTCAACAAAATAAATCAACAATGGATCGGATTTTTACTAAATAAATTAATAAATTAGTTAAATAAATGTATATGCTTAACGCATAGTTTTTGATTGACTTTGTTTTAAACATTTGCACCATTTCTCAATTACTTTTTATTAGGAAATGGGAGAAGTTCATCAAACGTTATTGAGATACCTGTACACCCTGCTTAAAGACCCAATACAACATATTTCAAAGCATTTATTACTCATTGCAAACTGTCAAAATGTAATAAACTAGTAAATACATAATGTGAGTAGGGTTAAAATGTACCAGACTGGCTTGTATTGATCAGCTCAGGTTATCCCTATTGAAAAGGTAACCATTTTAGCACTAGTGAATCGCCACAAACAGTATCTAGTGTAAAAGCTCTAATATAACTGCATGTGTAGTGGCTCAAACACAGACTCTGTGGCATGCGGCTGAAAGTGATGAGCCACAGTAAGCCTGTACAACAGTGGCGTGTCGTGAATTGTTGCCAGGGTAAACAGCATTAGTTAAAACTGCACCTATGAATTGTTCACACTACTCAGTAGAACACTCATTGGTCAGTTATCGAGCCATGCAGAGCAGAACATACAAATTGTATGTATTATTGGTCAAATAGGGCCCCATTGGGCCAGAACATATCACAGGTACAGTTTTAGCAAGGTCTGATTCCCTTGCAACATTCCACGACACGCCACTGATGTACAAGCGTATAGCCATGCAACAGAACATTGTAACTTAACACCGTCGCGTATTCCGTCTGTACGGCACTCCGTAACATCGTACTAATATTAGCGCGTCCTATCTGTTGTCGTACTTTTGGCGTCGCATCAAAGAAATGCTAAGTAAGCATTCTTGTTCCACCACTTGTTTGAATGTCTAGACAGGAGCAAGTAGCTTCTCTGAATAGCATCAGACCTAGCCGGTAGTTAATGGTGTTAGGTATGGATTGGAAGGATGGAAACACGTGGCATTTTATCGAGATACATCGAGGACATTTTTTTTATGGGATTAGAAGAATCCTCGATATTATAATAAGGTAAAAAATATATACATGCTTAGGAATAAATTGCCGTGGAATTGCAAATCATAGGAATGAAGTTTAAGCAAAAAATAATAATGTTTTACTAACAGCGTTGTCAGTTCCACTTGTATACAACTGCGTCTACCACCTTAGTCTTAATTTGCCCAGATTTTTTTTTATCAAATAGTACATAGTAATACCCTTATTTTGTAAAATTCAAAAATAATTATTTGCGGGCATTCTTTTTACTTTGTTTTATGGGTATTGATAATATCTAAAAAAAAGTTACTTTTGCAGATAGCATGACTTGATTAAATGTTAAAATTGTTTTAGTAACTTTAATAACTAACTTCTACTGTTCTTCCTGCCAAAATCAGACTATATTTTATATATGTTACTGCAGTAACGTCCTTTTCGTGGTGTGAATTGAACTACTACACTACATAATGATGGAATGACGTAATGTTTCGCGCCCACGATGTATAGCGATGTTCAGATACACCACGTAACTCATCATACAGTAGATTCGGTGCGCAACAGAAAATGTATGCACGACGATACTACGTTACAACGTCATCTTTCATGTCCATACGCACCTTATGGCGTCCTACTTGCAAGATACAGAATTTGTTGCCCGCTACGTGTGAAAAGTTTCACTCACTACAATAGTTTTGTTGTGGCACTAAAATGTGGTTTTCAAGTGGCTCGTGTCAAGTGATATATATTTATATCACTTGACGCGTTGCTCTTGTGTTAGACTGTATTGACGGTGACGGAGAGGTTGAGGTACAATGAGGGTATTGTTCCTTAAATGGCTTCCCATCCTTTCTCCACTCAAATACTAGTACATTTCCTCTTTTCACCTCCCTATTATATAACCCTAGTTACTGTATACGTCAAGTCCAAACAGATACTAAGACTAGGTGATTTTTTTAATTTAAGATGCATCTTGTTGCGAGCTCACAATAAAATAGCCATCCCCTGTCTTTCCAGGGGGGATCTAGAGTTGAGCCTGACAAATAGTCCTCTCTAGGTAAATGAGAATATTATATCGCCTCTCCCCCCAATTCTCCTCAACTGCCACTCCAACCATTCATATGAGAACACTTTCCTTCATTTGGCCAATAGGAAGGCTTTTAATTGTTTAAATCTTGAACCATTCATTTTAGTTGAGAATAACGTTGGGGTTATTTTTGCTCAGTAGAGGGTTCTTGGGACACTTCTGTGTGCGCCACCACTAATCATGATTTAAAGTTAAACCTGACGTTAGCGCAGGTGGGTAGGCCTTGTTCCACACCTGAGAGTCTCGTTTTGTTGGTGAGTTCGGGCCGGTGGATTGGCTGCTAATGACTAGCTCTGGTTAATTATGTGACTTAAATCTCCTTTTGGACTATCAAAATTTAACTATACTAATGGGTTTTATGGGGAAGAAAGAGTAAGAATAAATGCACCCGAATTTGCGTGGAGGAATAGTGGTAAAGTATTTATGGAAAATGAGCCCCAGTAAACCCGGCTCGGTCTCAAATCCCACCTTTTCCATTATCGTGTAACCAGACTATTAGAGTTTGTCGTTCATTCCACGTGCCCAAAGGTGAGCGGAATTAGTATTTAAAGACGAATAAACTCAATTTCGGCCTTCCCATGAATCGAAACCTGTACCTTGGATTTGAAGGCAGACATAGCACAGACTGAGCCAAATAGTCATCGCAACGTTACTTATTGTGAACAAAACAAAATATTTCTCTAGCAAAATAATTTGAAGATTTATTGTGCACGTTCTAAACATAATGTTTAATTATATTTACAAATTAAGAACATTCATTATCTCGCCAAAAGGTGTGTGTGTTTAGTGATGTCCATAGTTCAAGTTAATTTGTAAGTAATAGTAATTAGAAAGTACAGGATTTAAGACGTTATATTGAGAAAGTTATTGAGATTAATTGGTAGATAAGGGCTAGATTCCTTTCATGGTTTAAAGTATATGGCCCCCTAATTAATGATATTGGGATTTTTGCTTTCACAGCGTAAAATTGACATTAAGAATACTGGATATTGTTTGGTGAAGGTTTAAGTTGGTTTTAAGTTGGGTGTTGATATTAACAGTTGATTTCAAACAACTAATACAACTTAAAAAAATTACTTGTTTGTAAAAATAACGTTAGACCTACATTTCCCATAAAATTAAGTTTAGTAATTTAATTTTCTAACTCGAGTGTTTCTTGACTTTCCTTAGCCAAAAGTGCTGTAGATTTTGCCTCTCTTTCTAATCAGGAGATCCCAGGGGCTAATAACCTTGGCACACTAAATATCTGCAAAAACATTCGATAAAAAGTCATGTAAATATCCCTTTCCCAGGGGCCAACCCGCATTACTTCCTGTTGGCATTGTTTGCTTTAGGCTTTACACAGAGGACGTTAAGCCTTCCCCTTCCCCTCAACTACTATCATGAGGCCGGAAACACCCGGAGATTACCGGACTTGACCGACGTCTCTCTTGTTATTTCAGTAGGATTAAAACTAATGTTTGTTTTGGTCCACTGATTTGTTGAAACAAAACACATAGAAACTTTCATTTTACGAGTTTTAAGCAAAACAAATACAATATTTCATTTGGTTTCAAAAATAATAATTTTAATTCAAATATGAGTATTGTTGGGAAGGTAAACGTATATTTGGACCATGTATTTAGATTATAGTTGGTCGCAATAGCACAACATATTATGTTAAAACGCTTATATTTGGGTATTTTCTGCATAAAAATAAATGATAAGAGAGAAAAAGACAAAATTGTCAACAAAAATTTAGAACAAATTAGTTGCTAGATCTAATTTCACGCGTTCACACGTTAAGTCTCTATGGTATCATTTTTGGCTGTAAATAAAAGTTTGTATTTTCTAAAAGGTACTGTATTTTCTACTAAAATTTTTCCTTTTTTTCCATTTTTTTGGGGTATTTAACTTGCACTTTTTGAACCAACTGTTTAAATTAACAGGTAAGAATTTCTATAAGCGAGAGCAAAAGGGCCTACCAATTTTGCTGGCGATGATATTTTCACATATTTTCTAGGGTTATTTTACAAGCCACAATTGACGTGGGGCCAACGGCTTTACTTCCCCTTCGAAGGAAGTTGTGCAACAGATTTTTATCGCTCAAGGAAAATCGGTCAACCACAGCTAAGTTTGAACCCACGACCATCGGGTCCTGAGGCGAGCCCTTTATCCCAAGAGTACCGAGATCGACACTAAAACCTTACCACAGCTATCCGTGTATTTACACAAATTAGTTAAGGATGTGCAAACTAGAATGAGTAGGAAATGTACCCGCGTTTGGGTGTGGGGGGAGTGGGAAACTACAGTAGCCCCATGGCTTCTTTGGTACTAACTGACAGCTCACAGCTGACTTCTGACAGTCAATATGTAGGTATATACCTAAATTTTGACCATCAGAAGTGACAGCTGTTAAACACGTGTTTTTGCAGATCATATAGTTCGGCGTAGAGATACATAATTTGATCTGGTAACTTTTCAAAGCTGTCAGCTGTGAGCTGTCAGTCAGCACGAAAGAAGCCATTGGGCTACTGTAGGAACAAAATACCTGAAGCACGCATGACTAAAAGTCAAACTTTGACCTCTCCATGTGATTAACAACAAACTAGTGTATTGTGAGTCAGATGTATTAAGCCATGTGACCCCCGGTGCGAGTAAAATTTATGAAATGGGCTGATTATTAGTCCGTATTACATTGAGACAGTAGACCTGACACAATCAATATTTAACATAAATGATGTAGCCATAGTCACTATCACAAAGTACACACATACCATTTTCTTAGCATCGTGTCCTACTACCCTTTTGAGTTATACGCTTATGTAATAATTACATTAATGATCGTAGGAATTGGGAAGGCTATATTTAAAGGAAGTATACCAGCATTTGCGTGGAGGGAGATTGAAAAACCATTTTGTAAAACCTCAGTGTATCTGACCGAGATTCAAACCTCAATATCCCCGACATCGGAAAGTCTAGTTTACTAAGAGAATCAGAATTTAGACCACGCGGCCACTGAAGTGGGTCCACACATACATTTGTTTTAAACTAATGTAAATACAATAATGATTGCGCATCCTTACGGTTGAGGATTTTGGGGCTTAATCTATAGGTCCTCCAGAAAAATAAGTTAAAGTTATCGATCAGAGGTCTAGGATAGCCTGGTTATATTCCAAGTGGGGCCGACAAATATATTACTATTGATGTACACTGGCTAGTCCTGATATTTAATTTGTACATATCTAGGTGCTAGAGCTGGAATTATAGTATTTATTAGATGTACTATCTTAGGTTAGGTACTATCAATACCTATAAAATAACACTAATAATGTAGTAAAATGTTTCCAATTTTGGCAGTAATAAAAATAGTTTGTATTTTATAAAATGTCCTTTCTATGAATGTACTGTATTACATTTACGTTGTTCGTTAAACTAGTTAATATTTTCACAAACCTACTCATCTGTAATGGAGTATGGCAGTGAAACCATCTGTCCTTTCTACAAGGCGACGTATTTTAGTTTCTGTAAATATTCCAACTTTAAGTAGATTTTTTATTAGAACGTTAAACGTTATTGCTATCAATGGCTTAATCTCATAGTTAGGGATGGTTTTTTTTAGAAGAAGTGCACCCACATAAGTATGAAGAGGAGATGGAAGAAAATCACAGTGATAAATCACGTGTGGAGAACCACCTCCCACTCTGCAACCAATCAATATTCAAACTTGGACCTTTCTCGTCATCGACAATTTGACTTTATCACAAATATGACAACTTAGACCACGTTACCCACGGGATGGATACTTTTCCAATTTATTTATTTCATTTTATTCACCCTGTCTTAATACCTATTCACGCCAGCCACAATTACACTTTTAGGATAAAGATGCGGACGGTATAGTTGAAAGAAAATGCACTCCTATTTAACGTGGAGAGGCAGTGGAAAACAGTTAAGGAAAATAAATCCTTAGTACACCAGGCCAGAATTCGGACTCCAAGCTACCTGGCACCAACAACCCAGGCTATACGAGCTTGACGCTTATTCTGCGTGCCCATGGGTGTGGTTAGGTGCCTCCAAAAAACAGATGCAGCGTGGCCAAGGGCTAGGAGGTCTCCTGCTGCTGGCAAAGCATCTCCAGAAAGAAAAGAGGAAGCGGGTGCAAGCACAAAAGAATGAACATTACGTGAGAGATGAATTCGGCTCCGTTCAGGCATCTTCGCTGCTCCTTATCTGCTAAGGTTCTTTCAATATTGGTTATTCTTCTTCTTCTTCTAGTTCTATTTTGACGCTCTCACCCCCTCTAGGGCCTGCGAGAAAGGAGTAACTCTTCCAACTGAGCGCTCCTGCATAAAACATGGAGCCAGGGTGTAGAAAGTGGTAGCAGAGCGTGACTGAGGTGGTCAGGGGGAGCGATAACTCGCGGACTCTGGAGGTCAAAGTCGAACAAACGTTGCGAAAAGGGGTGTGGGGTGAATGATGGTGGTCTGGCGTACTACTCCTCCAAGCACCCTGATAGCCCCCATTAGTATATCCCCATCCTTCTTTTCACCTGCCTTTGTAAAAAACATATATGTCATTTGGGCGTTGCGATGACGAAATAGTGATAACCTTTAGTTTTTATTTATGTAAGTATTTTCAACTTATTTTAACTGACAAATTGCATTAATATTTAGCTTAAGGGAACAGTCGGTGGAAAGTTAATAATGTTAGGGCTGGCTATAAAAATATTAATACTCGTGACTTACTATTATGATTATTACGTTTAACAATAGAGGACTTATTTACTCCGCGTTATACAAACCATCTAAGCAATACATATTTTAATGGGATATGGATGAGTAAAATAGTCTTTAGAGGAAAAGTAACTGAATTTGTGAGGTAGGAGAGTGAGAGATAATTGAGGAAAAATTATCCTTAATACAATCTACTGGGATCGAACCCCAAACTCCTTATCACTGGAAATCTAGATTAGATTGACATTTAGTCCACATACACACCGATGTGGGTACATCAGGTATAGCTTATACGGCAGTTAAGGCACGAACGGCTTGGAGATCATAACAATCAGGTCCAAAACACTAATAAAACTACGCATGTTAATATGTGTCTTGGAATAACATTCAAAATAAATTTACCATTCCCCTGGAAATTAATTCAACCATTTTCACATTCCATTCAGCGCTGGAAGTTCTCAGTTAGCTCGCTAAGGGGAGCGCAGTGACGCAGTTTTTTTCTCGGGGTTTATTTCCTTCGGCCACTCTTGAGCGAAAAGAGAGTGGGGGTGGGGGGAGGCCACTATCTGAAGTCGTGAGAATTCATTTCTTACTCTCTTTCTTGTAAATAATACATGGTTTTAAACCTACAGAAGGAATAAGGGTGTTTTTTTAATCAATCCCATGCCCTGGTTAAATGGATGAGAACCACTGAGCCTCAAAACTCCTCGGGGGTAGTTTATCGCCCTACGAAAGGCAAGAAGGGAATTAAGGAAGGAGTTGGGGGGAATATACTTTTTGTTTGATGGCGGGACCCAACCAACACTTTAAAAAACGAGGATTGTTTCGACCAACGACTTTACGGTCCAACCTAACCTAAAACAGCAGCACTAAAACATTAATTGTTCAACCCCAACGTCCAATGACCCATACTAGTGGGCAAGGGGGGACAAAGGCTTCACTCTAACAGTGTCTGGCCTGCCGGGGGACAGGGAGGTCGTAACGTGGTTTATATCTCGGTCGGGTGTACCAAGGTATTTTTCCCTAAATAGTTTTTCAATCTACTTCCATACTAATGTGGGTATACTTCCTTTAAATTCGACATTTCTCATCCTTACCCCTATTAGTGCAAATGTGGGGAGAGCATTGCTTTGCATAGCATTGCTGTCCCCCATCTTGATGCGCTTGGAATATACTGTACAATGCTTTTGTACTAATGGCATCATGACGCCATAATCGAGACGCTGGTGACTGTGGTATCGATTAGAGCTCTTGGTAGCTGATGATATCCACATGTCTATCACATATTCAGCCTTAAAATATGAGTGAAGAATAACCTTGAGCATGGGACGATCCCACTCAGTGGTAGAACATTGGCGAGCTAGCCAAAGTTCCTTGGTTCGATTCCCGTGTCGAGGTGCCATTTTTCAATTTATTCGACCCTCTAGTGGAACCACGATCTATACCTTTCAGAGTAAATGGAGGCTACTCAGTGTTTGTTGAGCATATTTAACAAATATTCTTGTTGTGTCAATGATGTGATGAAAATTAATTACGTTATTAATTACGTTACACACATATTATTGTTTTATCCTAGTAAAAAAATCAAGATATAATTTTAGTGATCGTCCTTTATTATTTTATATCTTACCAGGGACACGCTATTCATCTATTTATAATCGTTATAAAGGTAAATGTTTATTTAAAAAAACTAGAACAGGCCACGTCTTGAAGTACATAGGTTTCCAATATATTATAACCCATCAGGACTAATCCTCATATTTACTATAATATGGGTAGGATAATCAAGTCACACAGATTTCAGTGTGCAGGGCATACAGCGCGAGTTGGAGATCTAGAACCGTGTTTAGGGTTCTGACTGGCAAACCCAATTCGAAGGGACCAATGGGAAGACCTAGACGCAGATGAGAGAATAACATTAGAATGGACGTGAAAGAGATAGTATGATATGAGGTGGAGTGGATGTAACTAGCTCAAGACAGGGATAGAGTATAATGAGGTGGACTGGATAGATATATCTCAAGACAGGAATATGATGTAATTAGATGGACTGGATGGAAATAGCTCAAGACAGTGATGAGTTATAATGAGGAGAACTGGATGGAAATAGCTTAAGACAAGGATAGGGTACGACTAGGTGGACTGGATGGAAATAGCTCAAGACAAGGATAGGGTACGACGAGGTGGACTGGATGGAAATAGCTCAAGATAGGGATAAGGTGTAATGAGGTGGACTGGATGGAAATAGCTCAAGACAGGAATAAGTTATAATGAGGTGGACTGGATGGAAATAGCTCAAGACAGGGCTAAGTTATAATGAGGTGGACTGGATGGAAATAGCTCAAGACAGGGATAAGTTATAATGAGGTGGACTGGATGGAAATAGCTCAAGACAGGGATAAGTTATAATGAGGGGAACTGGATAGAACTAGTTCAATAAAAGTATATGGTGTAATGAGGCGGACTGGATGGAACTAGCTTAAGATAGGGATAGGGTGTAATGAGGTGGACTGGATAAAACTAGCTCAAGACAGGAATAGGGTGTAATGAGGTGGACTGGATAAAACTAGCTCAAGACAAGGATAGGGTACGACGAGGTGGACTGGATGGAACCAGCTCAAGACCGGGATAGGTTATAATGAGGTGGGCTGGATAGAACTAGCTCAAAAAAGGGATAGGGTGTAATGAGGTGGGCTGGATGGAACTAGCTCAGGATAGGGGCAGGGTGTAATGAGGTGAATTGGATAGAATCAGCTCAAGATAGTGATATGTGACGTACTTTATTAAGTGAGGCGATTAACTTTGTGAGATCCTAAAGCCATAAAGTAAGTAAGGGGTAGAGATGAGGAAGAAGAATTTAAAGAAGATGTACCCGTATTTTCATGGAAAGAAAGTGGGAATCCATTTAGAGGTAAAAAACTTCTTTTGTCCTAGATCTTACTGACATGATCAAGAAGGTATTAATTCACAGCAAAAATAAACGCTTATTATATTTTTAATTAACTTATTTACTATCACATGTTAGGACTTGGTTCCTTTAGGCATCTCTTCTATTAAAGACTGACCCCTTACCTCAACCCATTTAACCAAGGTAGACTACCTTACCCGAATCCATTGCAATGCGAGTAGCTGGTCTGCCATATCTCGGCCAAATGTGCCATCAAGTTCCCCATACCAAAGAGAATTGGGGGGG
>CABFOW010000443.1:58124-73770 GCA_902141385.1 Timema californicum | reverse complement strand
GGGGGGGGGGGGAATGGGAACGTTCTCTCCATGGAGACTGTAAACCAAGAAAGGACGGATATGTACCTCCACCTCCGCTTACCATCAAACTTGGTGATTTCATTGCCTAAGAGGGAGGTGGTTTTTCCTTCTTCTTTTTTTTTACGACAGCCATTGGCGTGTTCGGATTTACAGCGTGTGACAAGGACATTTCGAGTCAAGTGCTAATACTGGGACTGCAGCGCTTAGCCGCGCACTCAATCACCAGACCCATCCTTGTACAGACGTAGTCAAAAGTACAGTCCATGATCTTGGTAGCCATAAACGTTCAAATGTCCAAGAAAACATCGAGTGGACAGAAATTAACCGTGATTATTTACTTATTTAAAAATATAAAACGCCTGAATCGGTGGTTGGAGACTAAACGTCAATCTCGTTTAGTTTGTCTTGCTGGCAACGATCAGGTCGAAGTTCTAATCCCGGGTGGGTGTGCCGAGGGTGGTTTGGTTTTCTCTTCTACCACCACTTAAATCGTGGTACACTTCCTCTAAATTACATCTTCCTTATTCCTACCTCATTAGTGTAAATATACGAATAAACTGTACGGGTAGTAATGTGTGGTGCAGTAAACGAGCTACTGACATAAGAAATATAAATATCAACATAAAAATTAACTTAGAGTTCAGCCTACCCAGAATTCATTTTGTCGTAAAGTAATGTGGTTTCCTAGTCACCTCAAGAAACAATGGAATTTAAGCATTGAGACTATTTTACCATATTTAAAAAAAATCATATATATACATATATATATGCGTATAACCCGAACGGGCATTAAGACGCCGTGCTATTATATATATATATATATATATATATAGCACTTGTTAAAATATTGATAGTCGAATGACCTTCGTACACCTCAGCTCAATCGGCAGTGTGTCTGCTAAAGTTGTGTTTTTACTGTAAGATTTATCATTGTTGCTCTCTTGAAAGATGTGAAACACAGCCCTCTTTACATATATGTAAGATGAATAGCTTGATGGATCTATCTCACGGCGTTATTACAAGACAAAACGTATCTTTGCAACATATAGCACTCGATTAACCGGGGCATTAAACACAGTTACGCTCGAACCAGAAATATAATGGAGGTACGTTTTTCTGCATTATTGGATAGTAATGATATTGTTATGAGTGAAATAGTTTTTTTTCTTCATTACTATGCACCTACAACAATATAGCCTATGAAAAAAACTATTTCACTCATAGCAATTTCAGCAGAAAACCGTACCTCCATTCCTTGTAATATCGCCGTGAGATAGATCCAGCAAGCAATTCATCCTACATACATGTAAAGAGGGCTGTGTTTCACATCTTTCAAGGGACCAACAATGATAAATCTTACAGTAAAAACACAGCTTTAGCAGACACACTGCCGATTGAGCTGAGGTGTACGAAGGTCATTCGACTATTAAAACTTTATTGCAAAATTTTGACAATTGTAACATGTATAAGCTATAAATAGCGATTCAATGATTTCAAATCATTATAGTTCACGAGTTATAAATGGTCAGTTACTACTCTATGCTTTTTGCAAAACATTTTAAGGTAAAATATTGGTATTACTAGACATTAATATGAAGTGTACAAAATAAAATATATATAATACTAATGCTAATATTGTCATTATTGATATTAATCAAACTAATATTTTATTTAAATATTTATAATGTTACTATAAGACTTACTATTAATATTGTGAAAAATCTAAATATTTTATTATTATTATTATTATTATTATTATTAGCACCGCGTCTTAATTACCCGTTTGGGTTATACGCACTTACGCTAATGTGTAATGGTAGGGTGATTGTGAGATTAAATGGAGGACCTACAGTTTAACGTGGAATCCGAACCATGGTGGAGGCCTGGCATTCCCCACATTGACAAGATGTCTTGTAAGAGGTGAAGGAAGGGTTTGGTAATCAGATAAATCTGTGCCGGGACCGAGGATTGAACCCCGGCCGCCAGCACAGAACTCCGACACCTTACCCCTAGACCGCCAGGTCACCATCTAAATATTTAAATCTGTACATTTTATAAATATCTAGTTGTACTACATTTCAGTCTCATATGTTAAGGTGGGGATGTAGAGAACGCGAGAAAAGATCAGTGTTTTTGCAGTTTTTATAGTAAAGCATTTTTGGTTAAAATATATCAGATTTTGCTTCTATAAAATCATAGAGTGTAATTTTCTCCCTAATACTGTACCTAACATTGGTACGCAAAAAGCATAAAATAGCAAGTTTGATTCCCTTACAACTGGTGAATTGTAATTATTTGAAATCACTGAATCACTATTTATAGCTTATAATTATACATTTGTTAAAATTGTGCAATAAAATTTGAATAGTTTAAGGACCTTAAAGGAAAAACAAATACCTTGGCAGATAAATATGGAACTATATCTTAGAAATTTTTCATCTGTCAAAAATAGCACACATAAAAAAATGGCTATCCGTATCCATTCTCCAAGGTTAGCTATTTTGTTTTTCCCTCTAAACAAAATGCCCAAGCTATCGTCAACGGATATTATATTAATCGATTTATTATCGACAGATAGTAAGGGTTTAAAATTCAATTATCTCACAAATGGGGTTATTAGCGTTTGGGACAGTATTTGTAGCGAGCTACGAATCATTTGTGCCAACCTGCTTTAACGCACAGTCTTTGTAACTTCTGCTCTGCCCACCCCCCCTCCCCCTATTTCAAAGGGTAAGCTCCCCTCGATACGTAAAACTCTATCTTCCTGCCCGGTGAATATTTTGTTCTCGTTCAGAAGCAAACACTCCACGCGCCTTGTGATGGAACTAACCATCCCACACCCCCTGTTAGAAGGGTTGTAAACTGTAATTACTAAGGGTGCTAGTAGCTAGCTATCTCACTTAGCCGGGATTGAATTATGTCGGCAGGTAATAACGTATCAACCCACTCATCCAGCCCTCATTACGCCACTACCTCGCTGCTGCCGGCGACAACAATGTGATACTGGCGGGTTAGTACTCCTCCACGGTATGGTGAGGCGCAAAATGCTAGGGGGCTGGCTGAGCGTTCAGCACGCCTGGCACCAGGGGCTCAATACAGAAGATGAGATGCATACTGGCTCTATAAATTAAATAAGAGGACATAATAATTGCATCTCATTCTCAAAGCGATGTTATTTATTTTAACTGAATACAAGGTTTTTATTCTCCTCTTTTTTTTTTTNTTTTTTTTTGCACTTCGTCTTGCTACCCGCCTGGGTTATACTCATTTAACAACACTAATTGGTTAGAGACGAGGAATAAAGAAGTAAGAGGAAATGTACTTGAATATCCGTGGAAGAAGGGTAGGAAACTGTTTAGGAAAAAAGAAAACACCCTCGGTACACCCGGGATTCGAATCCCTACCTCCACGTCACCAATAAACCATACTAGACGAGCTTGATGTTATCTTCGTCCAGATATCCATTGACGCAGTTCACATGGGTTATTGATGATTACGCATTATGGCTCAATAGTGTAATGACCAGTGCACCTGGCTACGAACTTAGGGGTCGCGGGTTTGACTCCCAGCTGGTACCTTGGGTATTTTAATTTTAAGGGGAATTATCCCAACGGTCACCAGGGGTCGTTAAATTAGGTTTAAGACTCCCACTGGCTCACGCCTCCATATTCACTATCATCACGTCATCTCATTGTGGGTACGTGTAGACAACCTCTATTGGTGTACCCTGGACAACGTTCTGTCACCAGTGGCAAATAGTCTGTTTAGAGGTGAACGAACTGGATGCTATGTCCTTCCCGGTCAGTAATATCATACGCAAAAAAAAAACAATTATACATTGTGGATAAAGGTTAGGAATTTAGAGGGGAGGAGGGAACCACCTCTAAAAGCAACCATTTGAAATTAGAACCCCAACCTCTTCTTCGACGACAACCGGGTGCAAGGCCAGACCATTCGACCATGTTACGGGTATCATGAAGATTATGTAACTTAGTGGTAAGAGCGTGTGGCTGATTTTTCTGATAGATCAGAAGACCTCACACGACCATTATATACTCTGCCTTAAAATATGACCTCGGTTAAAAAGAGGCATGCGCATTAATACACTACTACAACAATTCTTGGTTTGGTTCTTGTGTCTAGGGCTAAATTTTTAATTCACATTTAAATTAAACTTACTGAAATATTTGGCTTCCCAGAAACAGGTTAATGGCAAACGTTACAAATTAGAAAATAAAATACAGGCCAACTTTATAATATTAAGGGGCAATGGTGGGTAGGGTGCTAAATGGGAGTGAGGGGGTATAAATTATAAAAGGTATTTTGAGTTACTAATATGACGCCCCCGTCGTAGTATTGTAATCACATGTTTTGTTGTGTTGTAGTTCCCATCATTCCGGAGTTCCTGTACGACATCAGCCACCCCAACGAGACGCTAGATTCTACCTCTCCACCGCTCCCAAGCACCACTACCACCCCTTTGCCGCCTCCGGGACTCACCGCCTCCCCGCCATCTGGCCTGGAGTTCCTCGACTACACGCCTACACCCTATGGACCCATGGGTGAGACCACAAATATATCCTGTTAACAGTCTACCAGTGCCAAAATATGTTTGTTCCCAGTCGGCTAGTATCACGTGTTCCCAGTCTGCTAGTATCACCTGTTCCCACTGCTAGTATCACGTGTTCCCAGTCTGCTAGTATCACCTGTTCCCATCTGCTAGTATCACCTGTTCCCACTGCTAGTATCACCTGTTCCCAGTCTGCTAGTACCACCTGTTCCCAGTCTGCTAGTATCAAGTGTTTACAGTCTGCTAATATAATGCTGTGTTCACACTTATAGCATAAACTAGTGTCCCAAGTTTACCTGTGCCAACAGAGAGCAACGTGACGACGCTGTCTCCTGAGGAGCAGAAGCACAAGAATCGCCACAAGGACCTGATCGAGGAGACGGTGGCTGTGGGGATGATGTTCGCATCCAAGGCCTTCGTCCAGCTGCTGGCTAACCCCATCGTGGGGCCACTCACCCACAAGTAATATAAATAAACTCAACTACCAGGGGAGGATGTTGAGTCTGGCAGTGGTCGAGAGAGTCGCGCTTCACACGCCAATCAATCAATAGTGACTATGGTTAAAGTGATTCGGAGTCCTCTATACTCGTAAATACCAATATAAATACTCTCCTAGCAGTTGAGCTACCCCACTTTTGTCGAGTACTCTCCAAACGAGGCGTGTCAAACTCGTTTGACACAAAGAGCCAAATTGAAAATACTGAGGTGGTCAGATTTCCCAAATTTAAATATCTTATCATTTAAATAGATAGATATAAAATAAAAGTACTTTTAGTACAAAAATAAAATTAAGTTCAAATAAAATTAAGACTTAGTGCATCCTCTATTTTTACCTGAATTATGGAACGATTTATTTGCAGTAATAGTATATAGCATTAGACCTTAAACTTTGTGACGGTTGAAAATATGTGAGGATTTTTTTCAAATTTGATATTTAGAAGTTGCATTAAGAAATGTTTATTTTAATTCTTACTCTAAAATCAGTGTTCGCTTGTTGATAATTGATTTTTGAAAATTTGAGAAATCACATACGATTATATCGTACCATTTATTTTGCAACACTTCTCACTCTCCGTCCGGGCTATCCTCTTGTAACTACTTAGTGGAGTAGGGACGAGTAACGTAGAATTTAGAGAATATGTACCCACATTTGCGCTTAGGTAGAGTGTAGGAAACTAGTTAATTAGAAATCCACCCTCAGTACACCCAGCCCTGATCTTCCCATCACACAGCAAACCAAACCTCATGAGACTGACACCTTACTCTGCTTGCTCACTGGTGTGAATCTCAAAGTATAGTAATACTAATAAAATAGCCACCCACACCTGTGCACACGCAGAATAAATGTCAGGCTCATCTAGTCCGCTTTACCGGTGACAGGGAGGTCCGGATTCGAATCCTGAATGTAATTTTTCCTAAATGGTTCTCCATTTTCCCTCCACAAAAATGCAAGTACTCTCAAGTCTATCTTACTCATTATTATTTTAATTAAATAAGCAGGATTATTGACGTAATTTGATAAACAAATTGTTTGACAAAAAACAAAACAAAAAACCGCTAAAACATTCGTGAAAAATGCAATCATTGTCCTCGTTTGAATTAGAATAGCTAATAATTAAAAATAGGTCATAGGAAAATATGCATTTATATTTTAAATATTCATTACTATGCATCATAAAAATGGGTAGATTTGTTAAATGTTGCATATAATTAATGTTTGCAAAGCTGACATATAAAAATCAACAAAGAAAAGAAAAATCGCATTACTGTAAAATTGTCAGCCTACTAATCCGCTAAGCCATAGTGGAAACAAGCAGGACTGATTATAAAATAGCCCTATAATATAGGCTTCACCATGTGTAACTAAGCAATGTAAGCTCTCTGGGGAGTCAAGGATTCTACATTAACTGTCTTGATAATGGCTAATTTGCTTTCTCCAGAACTGGATATTGATAGCTTTAGGGTGTATTAAAGACTTGCTAGGCACTCTTGCAAATTGTTTCTTTATGAGAGAACATAAACTTTTTGTTTCAGGATCGGTTACAGCATCCCGATGTTCACCGGTTTTATCATAATGTTTCTCTCAACACTGAGTAAGTACTGTACTCAAGGCCATAACTAGGATTAAGATTACGGCTGACTTAGGGGGCTAAGACCCCCAACCACTAAATGCCAAGAAAATTAATAGTATAATACCTATTAATAAATCTGTAGTTTTTTCTGTTAGCTACAGTCAGGGGTCTAAATAATATGAGTGATAATAAGGTGTTTTTTTTACAGTATAGCTAAAATAAAAAATACCTAATACAACTTACATTACTTTTTGGTTCGAGAATAAAAGCTTAAAGACATGTTTTAAGCTGTTTGGATAGCAGTTTAATTTTTAAAACTAGAACTATTTAGACTAAATTGGTTTTATAAATTAACTAAATACGGTAAACTTTACATGTATGGCTTAATAATTCTTGCATAATTTTATGTCAGTAGAAATTTGTTGTCCTGGAATTAGCCATATTAATTATAATTGTTTGAAACATAGTTTATTTCATCATCGCCTAGTAGGTTTTTCCAAATCAACTTCTGGTCAGGTTGATTTTATTTAGTCCTGGCGTGGTGGGAAATCGGGTGACTCCTTTTGCTTATAATCTTAAAACAATAATGTACTTACAGGTTGGCTTCTAGAGTAGCCCCGCGGCTTCTTTGGTGCTGACTGACAGCTCACAACTGACTTCTGACAGTCAACATTTAGGTGTATACCTACATTTTGACCGTCATAAGTGACAGCTGCTAAACACATGTTTTTGCAGATCATCTGGTTCAGCGTAGGGATACGTAATTTGGTCCGGTAACTTTTTAAAGCTGTCAGTCAGCACCAAAGAAGCCATGGGGCTACAGCTATTGATATAAGTACCTTATCTGTAAATAAGGCAAGATTAATAGTTTTGTTAGGTTTCCGTTGGGAAGTACCGGGGTTGGAATCCCCTGTTTATGGCCTTGACTGTGCTCATAGCGGTAATTAGTAAGTACTGATTTGTGTTCCTCTCTGAGATTGGTATACTCTAGTCTCTGTCAAGTGTTGATGTCCTTGATTAAGCAAGTTTTTTTTAGCACCGTGTCTTACTACCCGTTCAGGGTATATGCTTATATACTAATTGCACTAATGGTTTGAAAGATTAAGGGGGTTATATTAATAGGAAATATACACGCGTTTACTCAGAGGGAGAGTGGAAAACTATATTGGAAAAACTACTCTTAATATATCCGTCAGAGATTATAACTTCGATCTCCCCGTCATTGGCGGTCTATTCTACCACAATAGTAGCGCGTTAAACCACGCGGCCACCGAAGCGGGTATTAAGTAAGTTTGCTAGTCCTGTTTTACACAAATGGAGTAATTGTAGCCACCTAAAACCACAAAGCTATAAATCTTGACAAGCATCGAGTCACTGGAGTTGGTTGTCACGACAATCGACTAGTAACTGTAATTCTTTTTCTTTAAGTCATTTAGCTCACTAGTCGCTTGTCGAACTAAGGCTGGTATACAATGTATATACAAAAGAACGTGGTGCCACTACAATAAATAGAAAATAAGAGTCTATTTGGGCTAATCTAGCACAGAAATTACAACGAAATTAAAAAGTGAAAAATGGCAGGAAGTGAGAATACTTAATTTAAGTAATAAGCTATGTCAGTACATTAAAGAAACTCTGTGATGCAATTGGCTCAAAATAGCATTGGTAAGATATAAATTTAATACTTTTAATACTAACAAACTATTGTTGACTCATTGTAGGTCTCATCAGAAGGGGAAAAAAAAAGTATTAAAATATTTCAATTTTTGTTTTGGATTACAATATTAATTAATTTTATCAATGGAAATAAAAAGTAACTATTCAAGCCAATGACCCAAACTAATATAATGCATTGTATTTGATTCTATGCATTAAATATATTAAAATCACTCAATCTAAAATATACTGTGTAATGTTACCATATGGAACGTTTTCCCAGTGAATTTACCTAAGTATTATCTCGTATTCAAACTGTAATTCTATTCATTGTTAATGAGGCCACCAACTCTGCTCTGCACTCCCTTCAGAGAGGCCCATCTAAAAAAGGGACCAACCAGTCTTGTCATTACAGGTGAACTCACTTGTCTGGCTTTTAGATAGAAATAAGTTTGAAATACGGTCGAACGACAAGTTGATTGGACACAAGTTACTGGGGTTTGGTTTCACTAAAATAGATGCCTGTCAAATTTGCAAGTTACATTATTTGATTTCTGAGGAGCGTAGAGTGCATGGTCGTGGATCAACGTATTTTGTTACAAGATTATAGATTTGGAATATGATAGTTTATGTTCTGTTAAAATACAACTTATTTTCTTTTTGGTGACCTGATGATCTAGGGGTAAGGTGTCAGCCTTCTGTGCTGGGGTCCGGGGTTCAATTCTTGGTCCTGGCACATATTTATCTGGTTGCCAAATCCCTTCCTTCACCTCTGACAAGACGTGTATTAATCACAACTTGTGAATGTGGGGAATGCCAGGCCTCCACCGTGGCTCGGATCCCACGTTAAACTGTAGGTCCTCAATTTTATCTCACAATCACCCTACCATTACACATTAGTGTAGGTGCGTGTAACCCGAATGGATAGTAAGAAATGGTCATAATAATAATAATAATAGTATAATTTGGATGATAACAGTAACCATTGTAATTCTGAACAACATTTTAAATATATTAATTCGTTGGGAAAAATTGGCAATGTGTCTCAACTTTGGTTCCCCCCGCCCGGCGCGTCTTAGTACCCGTTCAGCTTTCACGCATACACTAATCTTGCTTATAGAATAGGAATGACAAAGGCAGAATTTTAGATCAAATGTATCCGAATTTTTTGTAGGGAGAGTGAAATAACGTTTAGGGGTAAAAACTCAATTCATCTGACCAAAATTCGAAACCCAATAACCTTCAGTCTAACACGAGTGACATGTTTGACCATGTGACCGCCGATGCGGGTTAGAATTGATTTTCTGGAATTAAAAGTAGCTTATGACGAGGTTACCAGTGTTATTTTTTACCAGTAGGTTTTAGCACCGAATGTTGACTTTAGCGTATTGACATGACTTATTGATAGAAATCAGTCTTTTTATTAAAAGAAGTGTAACACTATGGGATCAATCGCCCTGCTTTGGGCGTCGATTGAAACACTACGGATTTTTTCCAGATAAAATAATGCTGTGATGATGTTTAGGTTGTCTATATCTCCGTGGTCGAGCGCCTATCATCACTGTACGGAAAATATATCGTTTAACCAGCTGTATATAGCTCCGTGTTCGAGCACTAATTAAATCGGTATATTAATAAATGTAAGAAAGAGAACTGTTGATGGCTGTTTATTCACACACAGTTTATTTAAATGACATCTGTTAATTATTTATACATGCTCCAATTAAATGCTTCATATCACTGCACACTTGTGATATTAAGGTAATATATTTTATACTGTGTTAGACTGTGACTGCCAGTGTGTGGCTCTGAATGCGTTGTGCGTGTGTATGGATGCCTGTCTGTCGCTTGGCTGCTTGGCTGATACGCACAAACGGTTTATATATGACATACCCCTTGCATCTTTCTCCCTTCGTCAACAGTGTGAAAACTAACTAATAGAAAGAGTCCTGGCGACAGGTGTTGTGAAGGCTAGCTTCTTATTGGTATAGGGAATTGGCGTCTTTTGCCAAATACTGCGGAGTTGTTCCTTTTAACAGGAAATAGCGCAGTTGTTCTTTTAACAGGAAATATGGTATGAAAAATATATTTTAAAGGTGTAATCCTTTTTCCATTATTTCTGAAATGCGCGTGTATCTTCATGGATGAATCATAAAAGGATACTCTACATATATTACTTTAAAGAAAAATTACCTTCATCCATGACTTTTTACATAATTTATAGTAATCCAAACCAATATCATTACAAAAGCAAACAATAAGTTTTTTTAGCACCGCGTCTTATTACCCATACGGGCTATACGCCCATTTGATAATTACAATAGAGGTTTAAGGTTAAATAATTTTTAATTTAGAGTAATAGTATCCGCATTTGTGTGTAGAAAAATTGGGATACTATTTAGTGAAAACCACCCTCAGTACACCCAACTGTGATCGAACCATGATCTCCCCATCATCGATAGTCTAATCTATGGCAAGAGTGACGCTTTAGACCATGCAGCCACTGAAACGGGTAAAACAATAAGTTATCATCAAGGTTTGGATGTCTGTGTCCTAATAAAACCTTAAATGTGCACACAAATATGCCCTTAAATATGTCAGTAAATAATAAAGTTAAAATATGCCCTAGTGATATAATTATAGCTTTGTTAAAATAGACTTTAAATTGATATTTCCTTAGAATCCAAGATATAACTAGCTTAAATGAATATTATGTAAGTTAATGAATAAAATATATGTTATTTGAAATTATGGTTTATCTAAACATTGCGAAAAATCAACATCTTAATAATTATCATTTGTAACCTATTATTTTAGTGTTTTATTTATTTGAGGTAAGCACTTTCTGAACCGATTTATTATATCAGCACACGTGAATTTCTATGAGGGAGAGCGAAAGGGCTTACCAATGCCAACTTTAATCGTTCAAGAAAAATCCATCGACGCTGGCCGGGTCTAAACGCACGAGCATCTGATCTTTAGGCGAACACTCTACCCACAAGACCATTAAGCTCGACATAGCTTAGTATTATTATGCTTAATATGAAAAATTATTTCTGTTAGGCAGATGAAAACGGGCTTATCAATTGATCAGCATTAAAATTAATTGTATAATTATTAATAAATGATTGAAATGCCTTAAACATTCTAGCCTTACTTAGTATCTTATTTTCTGTAACACTGCAACTTTACTTAATACAGCCATTACCAGAACATCCACCGCACCTTGTCAACTTGCATCGCTTTGATATTACAAGCGAAATGTAAATTAAATATCTTCGAGAAACCAAAGTTACAGCTACTAGTCACTTGTCCCTTGACAAGATTGGTCTCTTTGTGAAAAAGGTACAAACGTGCATAAAGTAAAATAATATATATTTAAGAAAATTGATTTTTGTAACAAAACATAATTCAAGTTTACACTCGTGTGGGGTTAGACGTCGTCCCTGTTTTTTACGTCCTTCAAAAAGCGAAGAAAATGATTGACCAATTTGACAGACGTTTAGCTTTGTGAAGCTAAGCCCCTAGTCCAAAACACTGGTCGTTTGACCGTAGTATGTTTCCTGATATAGGCCTACCTGCTGCAAATTATGTATTTGTAACACGATACCCTTGTCGTCAGTGGGTGGGTCAAAAAAGGAACGGGGGATTCGTTCAACACCATAAGAGGCTCATTTCAGAACAAAACTGTAATTTGCTGATCGTGGATTAAATATTTGCTTCAAGTGTTCTCGGAATAGCCACGCCCCGCTCTATAGTTGGAATCAACTTTCAGAAAGAGACATATTATTCACGTTTGATTTTTAAACTATGAAGATGAATATTGAGTTCAAATATACACATATATATTTTTAATCAGTGAACGTCTGATCTGGGTTTCACGGTGCCGCACCGCATCAATGATCATACGGTATAAACCAATAGTGTTCAACCTGGGGTCCGCATGTACTCAGGGGTACGCGAATACCTCTTAGGGGGTATGTAAAATACAAAAGTAATGCATACATATTATATACTCCTATTATTTCATGATCAACACAGAGCAATCAGAACAATATTTAGGGCTAGGCACAAGAGTCAAGGACGTAAATATATATTATCTGGGAGTACCATTGATTTATTTTAGATATAGATTTTAGAATATATATATATATAATTTGCAACTTTGGAGGTACAACGTTGAAGAGAATTTATGTATGGAGGCACGCGGACAAAAAAGGTTAAATACCATTGGTCAAAGCCATAAAGCTCACAATATACTGGTTTGACGGTGACGAGGAGATCGGGGTTTGAATCTCAGTTGTATGGAATAACGGTGGTTTTTACACCTCTACCTAATATTTTGGGTGCATGTATTCATAATTATTCTCTCAATCCTTAAAATTCAGATTAATCCACTAATAGTTCTTGAGATAAACTAACTATTTAAAAAAACAGCAATCATTGAAGTCTTTTTTCCATCGTGTTTTACTACGTGACTGGATGATTTACATTTAATTACGCTAGTGTGGTAGGAATGGAGATGGTATAATTTAAGAAAAGTCACCCTAACTACACACAGCTAGGATTCAAACACAACCTCCTCATCATCAAGAACCTTAATAAGATAATCCTGGCTTTTAATCCGCGTGACCACTGATGAAGATCAATGTAACTGAGTTTGAGTCGAGAGCCCATAGTTCTATTTCTGACTGGGTGCTACAAGGTAAATTCTCTTTCTTTCTTTCTTTCTTTAAATCGTCTTTATTAGTAAATTCAATTTTGCACGTACACCAACCCATTTGGGTTCTCGTGTATGTCCACATCCTGTAATCAGGAGGAATTTCCAGTTATTTAATCTAAAATAAAGAATTTAATTTTCCCATTATAAAGCGAGGAGGGAACTTTTACCACTAGATAGCTCATATTCATTTTATCATTGTTTCTGTAACGGGTGTCCTCACCCCACTCCTTTTGGCCTTATTCTTCCCAAAGTTGTGATTTTATATATATTATCTGGGAGAATGCTGCTACATTTTCTTTGGAGTACTCTTTTTATAGTTGGTAAGGTCAATATAGGATTATTAATGTTCAACGGCTTTATCTAAGAAATAGAAATGAGTTTATTTTAGGAAGAATGCATCCGAATTAATATAGAGAAAAGGTGGGAAAAAGATCAATCACGTGTAGTAAGAATTTGCCCCACGCCATCTAATGTTCCTTTGTTTTGTTCCAGTCTTTGCGTTCGGCCGGAGTTACAGCGTCCTCTTCTTGGCCAGGGCCCTTCAAGGGATCGGCTCTTCCTGCTCCAGCGTCTCAGGTAAACAGTTACTTTCAAAAGAGGGTATTTATATTATATAGAAACTAGTCCAAAACCATTGGTCTCACGAGCTAAGGTATCAGGACCACACTCACATACGCACACCACAAATAATAGTTTCCATTTAATTTCTTGTAGTTTTAAAGCAAGAGTTTAGTGAACAATTTATTGTTTTGTAGGGTGTTTCAATCTCCCCCACTCCCTAGTTGTTAAAGAGCTGTGTTGTTATCTTATGTTAATGGTCAATTAATATAGTGCATGCAAAATACCCCAAATAAAATAATTAATAAAACAAATTTTGGCCTATATTTATCTCAAAAGTTTTCAAATACATACCATCAACTTGGTGGTATTTGAACTCGATGTTTTTAAAACATAATCTCATATTTATGGAACAAGAACTGTCCTTGTCGTTTCAGGTATGGGCATGTTGGCGGAGCGTTATCCTGACGACAAAGAGCGTGGCAATGCCATGGGGATCGCCCTTGGGGGTCTGGCACTCGGCGTTCTCATAGGGCCCCCTTTTGGCGGTGTCATGTACGAGTTCGTCGGCAAGTCGGCGCCGTTTCTCATCCTGTCGGCGCTGGCGCTTGGAGATGGATGTGAGTGGCGCGCAGACTAGGGTGTCAGCCTTGTCTTGTATGGATTTCCCGTGAAGGGGAGGTTGGGGTTCAAATCACCACCAGATGTACTGAGGGTGGCTTTCTCTAAATGGTTTTCCCCAATCTTACCCATGCAGATGTGGGTACATTTCCTTTAAATTTTCCCTTCATCATCCCTAGATATCAGTGTAATTTATTGGTGATGACCTAGAAGGGTGCAAGGGTTCTACAAAAGCATCCTGACTCATGGCGAGTTTGGTGAAAGCAAGGTCACTATCACATTCAGGTCATGTCATGTCCTGTTCCAGTGCTCCAATTGCTGATGCTGCAGCCGGCTGTGGTGCGTCAGGAGTCGGATCCTCCTTCTCTGAAGGCTCTCGTCATGGATCCTTACATCGTTATCGCCGCAGGTGAGGCTCACAAGACACTATAGACGTCAGGACTCAGATACTTCCTTCTTGGAGGTCGCCAAGGATTTTTACATTTACATGATTCTTACAATTACATTCGTTCGGCTACTCATCTGTTATAATCCTTGAACATAAGATTATTTAGTGTTGCTGTCTTAGGTTAAGTTACATCACAAGTACTGTGTTGGTAAAGCAACGTGTAGAATAAGTGTGCTAAGTATCCAATTATATAGACAACTCTAAATGTGCTGCACACACGAAAACCCTAAAAATGGCAACACAACACTAAATCCAACATTAAAACGATCGATTTAACTTCAATCGAAGGTACAATTTGATTGAACTAACCTCAATTTTCCACTCAATATCCTCTAAAAGAGTAATTATCAAAGCCGATGCCAGGATGGTTGTCTTGGGGGGCTAAGAGATAATTCAAAACATGTATGACTGGGTTCACAAGTATTTCACTCAAACATCTGGTTTTAGTTAATATTGGCTTAGTGTTTATACAGGAGGCCTAATCATTTAATCAGAAAAAGAGTATTTGAATACTAATTACGTCCAAAACTAAGCTCAACGTCAGCTCAAAACGCCTGCATGTAGGGACGTTTCAAACTAGTGGTGGACCCAAAGTAAAGATATGGGAACGTTGAAGCCTCCACCCTCCCTCCCTCTCTCTTTCTGATACTGGTTTTTTACATTTTTAGAAATTATACAAAAATTGTTTGTGTTGAAAACTAGCATGAGATTGATTATTTATTATAGATGGAGATTTTAGTTTGCATACACAATCCAGCCCAGAAGTAAAATCTCGATCCGCGAGTGTTTCATATCAAAGGGGTCATGAAATATAAGATACCAATTACACTCTATCTCTACCTTATAAGCTATGCCATTGTGGAACTAAGCGAGGGAGTAGTCTTTATTTGACTCATTGCACAATGGCCCTACCTTATAAGCTATGCCATTTTGGAACTAAGCGAGGGAGGAGTCTTTATTTGACTCGTTGCACAATG
>CABFOW010000443.1:20551-56999 GCA_902141385.1 Timema californicum | reverse complement strand
TGCCATTTTGGAACCAAGCGAGGGAGTAGTCTTTATTTGACTCATTGCACAATGGCACTATCTTATAAGCTATGCCATTTCGGAACTAAGCGAGGGAGTAGTCTTCATTTGACTCAATACACAATGGCACTACCTTATAAGCTATGCCATTGTGGAACTTAGCGAGGGAGTAGTCTTTATTTGACTCAGTACACAATGGCACTATCTTATAAGCTGCACCATAACATAACTATTCACTGAAACGTCATGGTTTCTGGACACCCACTCTTCAGGTGCCATCACGTTCGCCAACATGGGCATAGCGATGCTGGAGCCTTCCTTGCCCATCTGGATGATGGATACGATGAACGCCGGTCGTTGGAAGCAAGGCGTCACCTTCCTACCTGCCAGCATCTCCTACCTCATAGGAACCAACCTGTTCGGGCCACTAGGACATCGTATGGGCAGGTAGAATACCGCGAGCTTGATGTCTTGGATCACCGATACGGCTTATACAGTAACTTTGGCTGTATTATTATTAGCACCACGTCTTACTACCCGTTCGGGTTATACACACTTACGCTAATGTGTAATGGTAGGGTGATTGTGANGTGTAATGATAGGGTGATTGTGAGATGAAATGGAGGACCTACTGTTTAACTTGGGATCCGAACCACGGTGGAGACCTGGCATTCCCCACATTCACAAGATGTCTTGTCAGAGGTGAAGGAAGGGTTTGGTAATCAGATAAATCTGTGCCCGGACCGGGGATTGAACCCTGGCCGCCAGCATAGAAGTCTGACACCCTACCCCTAGACTGCCAGGTCACCAACTTTGACTGTAAACCTCACCAGTGAGCACGTGAACTAAGGGTTCAATAATAGCCTTCACTCTGTGTTTTCGTTTGGCGGGGAGTTTGAATGATGGGCGAAATAAATAAGATGGTTTCCCCCCATATGAATTACTATCTCCGTCCCCCCAAATTTGGTTATCTTCCCTTTAAACTCCACCTTATCCATGCCTACCCTGTTAGTGTAACTATATAAATAGCCCGAAAGGGTGGTAAGACGCGGTGCAGGCCGTACACAAAAATTTGGCTGCGATGTAAATTGCACCAAAAAAATTGTGTACTGCGTTTAACTATTCTTTGTGTCTATCCGTATGTATAAACTAAAATGGTATAAATGGGGAAGGTAAAACTTATATTAAATATACCCGTATTTTCGTGTAGGGGTAGTGAAAAACCCCTTAGTCTGGAAAATCAAACTGGATGAAACTGACGGTTTAATTTACGTGCCCGCCGGTGCGTGTCTTAAGCAAAAATTGTTTTAATATGCTTTTAGCGTTGTAATTGCATACACAGTGCTAGCGTTTGTTTAAAATGTAGATAGTCTCCGGCCCTCTTTAGTGGTCATATGGTCTAAGGCGACCGTCTACAACCTTACCCGATTGAGGGCTGCATAAGTTCTTAGAGAGTTGGCTGGGGGCCATTTATAGACGGTAATGCCCAAGTATAATAAGAACATGAACGAATATTGTTTATTTTTTTAACAATTATATACATACACGATACAAGTAATATTATACCAGGAATTAATCTAAAAGAAAACCTACAGTAAATAAAACTGAAGATTAGCGCTCATTTATATCCGCTTGGAGAGCTTAAATTTGAAATATTTCAATTTTAGATAATTATAAATTGAGAATTATTACTAAGGTTTTTCGCGTCTATAACATCTTGGCAATAAATTTAACATAGTTGGGGATAGGGGAGCTATTTTATAATATATAGCAAGTATCAATATATTAATTATTCGGATACATTAATATAAAATTAAGGAGTAGAGTTAGGTTAAAAATAAACATCGTTCTAAATAACCGCAATGCTTACTAGTACTTCAAAATGAGATAAAATAAATTTTTGGGTGTATACATAACTATATATATAGATATACATACACCGTGGCGGCGGGGGTAAAGGGGGGCAAAAATTTCCAAATAAAAATTGTAAAATAAAAATAAAAAATTTGCCAATAACACTCCACTTGCCCTAAAAGCAAATCTTTATTAGGGTATGGTAAGAACCGTTCTTGCATATCAGCCTAAGTACAGTATCCCCATGGCTTCTTTGGTGCTGACTGACAGCTTAAAAAAGTTACCAGGCCAAATTACGTATTCCTACGCCGAACCATATGATCCGCAAAAACATGTGTTTAGCAGCCGTCACTTCTGACATTCAAAATTTAGGTATATGCCTAAATTTTGACTGTCAAAAGTCAGGTGTGAGCTGTCTGTCCGCACCAAAGAAGCCATGAGGCTACTGTATTTACTCACCCGCAGCAGTGGTCTAGGGGTAAAGTCGTTAGCTCACAATTCTTTGTTAACCGTTGACGGGGAGGTCGAGGTTCGAATCTCGGCTGGGTGAACTGAGGATGGTTTTCCACAAGTTATTTATTACTGTGATTTTTCCATCTTCACTCAACCACCTCCACGCAAATGCGAGTTCACTTCCTCATCCCAATGCCATTAGATTAATCCGTTAATAGCATATGTGCTAATAAACTTAAATATTAATTTAAAAAAACTGGGTCTTATATAAAGTTTTGTAGTTGAATATACAACACATAATTTGAAGTGATCGACCAAGCCACTGTGGCCGTTAAATGTTTGTGTTGGTCTTTTGTCTAGCGAACATCAGATAAATTGAATCAGTCTCAAGAACAGTAACACGTCTAGCAAGTGACAGAATAGGATAAGTGGACATACATGATCAAACATACGCACGAATAAAATCTGATAGACTTTGCGGGTTAATGTAAATTCAACCAATTATATAATATATATGTATTGTAATAGGTATAATACCTCAAGCAGAAGCTCTTTTCACACATTTACTTCGTATTTGCGGTTCGGTTTATGTTAAAGACCAAGTTAACCAATCCACAATCACACCTAATAACATGATACCATACATACTTGGAGAGTTCTGTAACCAAGTGCTTGGCGCGTGCTCAATCACTATGATTTTGGCGCGATAAAGTTTTGTTGTAGCGTTCTGCCCGGCAGACGTGCCAACAAGAGTCAGCGCGTAATTTAAACAACAATGATTCAGCTATGGCTTCGTTCAAATTATCTTAGCTTTGGTATGAAAACAATTAAATATGATACGATTTTCTAGAATTTATATAGGCCACACTGGGATCTTTATAGCACTAGTCAAAAGGAGGGGATTTTTTTTTTTGCAACCCCTTGCTTCTGCCCGCTTTGCCCACCGTTCTGCCACCACTATATAGCTAAAAAATTAAACTGCTTATTTTATATTAAAATTTATTTTTCTTTAAGATCATAGCTATTTCATTATGTACACCTCATGTGCATATCTAGTTATACTAAATTTCAGTCCAACACATAAATTTATTTTACCTTAAAGGGAATGTGAGAAAAATCCATTGTTTTTGCAGGTTTTTATAGAAGAACTTTTGTTGGTTAAAATAAATAAAATATTGCTTCAGTAAAAACCTAGTTTAATTTTCTTTACATGGTGATCTCAACAGATGTTGTATCTGTCATGAACATGATGGCATTGGATGAAAAACGTTTTAAATTAAGAGCAAGACTTGCCAATAAATTCCAGGATACCCTTGACTGATATATCGTCAACAACTGTTGCTATCACCATGTGAAGAAAATTAAAATATGTTTGTACTGAAGCAATATTTGATTTATTTTGGCCACACAAATATTTCGCTATGAAAACTGCAAGAACACTTATCTTTTCTCGCGTTCCCTGCAATACCACCTTAAACTAAGAAGTTTGACCCCTTATAACACGTGAACTGTAATGACTTAAAATCATTGATTCAATTTTTTATAGTTTATAATTATACACTTGTTAAAATTGTGCAATAAAATTTGTATTGTTGAATGACCTTACAATGGCATGCCACACAGAACGAATTTGGGGGCCGCGGTTTGGACATTCCTGGTCTGTGGCGTCATTCTCGTAATAGATTGGACTGCTGATGACAGGTAGATCGACGTTCGAATCTCAGTTGGATTTTCTAAGAGGGGTTTTTCATAAATAGTTTTCCACGTTCAGTCTACACAAATACAAATTATCAAAATTCAACCTTTCCCATATTTAGAATATTATTGCAATTAGTAAATATATGTATCATGTAGTGAGACACGGTGACAAAAATCATCTCCAAACGGTTTTTTGTTCTTTTTGCAGATGGTTGGCAGCCCTGTTGGGGCTGATCATAATCGGAGTATGTCTCATGTTGGTGAGTATGGCTGTCCGCACGGATAGTTTACCTGACTATGACTAAGGGAGCCGTTGCTACACTAATTTATCTTTAGAGGAAGAGAAAGCTTTTTCCATTTTTTTTTGTTTCACAATAATACATTCTCAGTTGAATGTTGGGCCAGACCCATAAAATTAAGCCTGGTTTGGTTTTCTTAGTTCTTATAGTGTATCGCTGATAGGCAGTACTGAAACTATTTATCCTCTTTGTCCTTTTCCTAAGGGTAGGTATTTGTCGCTGCCAGTACCGGCACTATTCACCTCCCCGTCATGATATCAAGTTTAATTGAATATCTTGACACCAAAGTGTACTATCAAGCTACCCTCCCCCAAACAGGCGTTGAAGTGTTCCTCTGTTCCAGATCCCACTCGCCAGCAACATCAACCACTTGATAGTCCCAAACGCAGGGCTTGGTTTCGCCATCGGGATGGTAGACAGCTCCATGATGCCTGAGCTCGGCTATCTTGTCGACATTCGGCACTCCGCCGTCTACGGCAGCGTCTACGCCATTGGGGACATAGCTTTCTGCTTGGGCTTCGCCATAGGTGAGCCGGCGATATAATACAGGATATGCCGTGTTCATACCCATCAAAAGAGTGGCTACTACTAACAGTTGAAATTAGTGGAAATATTTTATTTAAACAGAAGAATATAAGGACACACAATGGTAACGTAAAACTATTAACTCATTCTTGCCAATATAAAAGGTAGAGTGTTTCCACAAATGAGACTGGATATAAAACCTTTAGGAAACTGTGGACTGCACAAATGCGACACTTTGCTAACCCTCCATGTAATTTAGATCCTTAAATTAATGTTTTACTATGGCAAATTAATTGAGCATTGAGACTAAGGATATGATACCAGAAGAAATGAGTGACACATTAAAATTTAAGCCATTAAGGATGTTTGAATTGACAAAATTACTTTCAACGAAGTTACTACGACCATTTTCCAGGGTGAATTATGAATACATTTGTTTTGATGAGAATGTGATGTCTATAAATAGACATAATTTTTTATTATTCCACCCACAGAATTAATAGGTAATCTGGCTTGTGATCAGTTGGTAAACTTTCAACCAGGCTTTATCATTGGCAGCAATTATTAAAAAGCCCAACCAATAACAGTTGAGACAATCTAATCACAAGTCAGATCACCTCTTTTAATTTACATTATTAATTCATTTAATTAATAACGCAGGTATAAATATAATTGATACAAATATCCATAGGGAAGTATTATTGGTAGTGTTTAATGAATTTTTAGATGAACTCTATAACTAAAAAGTCAAATAAGACAAATGTATAGAATACCTATCAAATGTGGGCTTCTTATAAACATTAGAAACAATTTCATTATCTTGACTCAAGATTGGAAATAATAACTTAATACATGGTGTGATGTAGGTTGTGTGTAGTGTGTGAAAATGTGATCTCTGGTACTTCCAGGTCCCGCTCTGAGCGGCACCTTGGTCAACACCATCGGATTTGAGTGGATGCTGTTTGGTATTGCCATTCTCAACTTCATGTATGCCCCCCTCATGTACCTGCTGAGGAGCCCCCCAACCAAGGAGGAGAAGAAGGTACATTTATGGATGTCATCTCATCGCAACCAAAAGTCTCTTCATCGACAGTTGGAGCCAGGCTGTCTTAAGCATTTAGACTTGTCATGCACTTGGTCATTGTTGACAGTAAGGTTGAGTACATTGGGGGTTGTTTTCCAAATGAGAGTTTAATTTTTTATATCCTTTATCCCCCCTTTTTTTTAGCACTGCGTCTTACTACCCATTCGGATTATACTCTTATGTAATAATTATGATAATGGTTTTAGGAATTAGGGAGGTTATATTTATAGGAAATGTACCCACATTAGCGTGGAGGGAAAGTGGAAACCCATTTAGGAAAAACCATTCTCATTATACTCGACCAAAATTCGAACTTAAGTTTCCCCGTCATTGACAGTCTAGTCTACTGTGAGTAGTGCATTAGACCACACAGCAACCGAAGCGGGCTTTCTCCCTGTTATTGTGAGTGCACTTCCTCTAAGTTACTCTCATCATTCAACTGGTTGACTTTTTTTTCTTATTAGTAGGTTTAGAACCATGATAACTAGCAACTTATTTTGGAGGGTTGGTATGAGCAGGGTAAGTTAATGGAGGTGCACCCACATTAGTGTGGAGAATATAACTATATCACATGTGGAAAACCCCCGATAGTATGTCCAGCTGAGATTTAAACCTTCTTCCTCACCAGCAATCTATACTATTGTTCTTGGAGAGGTGTGGTTAAAAGTAGAAACAACAATATCAGGGTCCCTCAAGGATAAGTCCAATTTAGATAATTTAACTTAGTAATAGTGACAGTTAAATTAATTTTAACCTATAAAAATAACCATTTTTATAAAAAGTTGATACAATCAGGTGTGCATGAGGCCTTTTTTTATGTTTATTTTATTTTACTATTTAATTTTTCAGTTTGTTTCTTTTGTTTTAGTGTTCAAGTTTATTTTATTTTTTTAATTAAAAACACATTGTCGATTTTGTGTATGCTCTTTTTGATTTTAGTTATTATTTTAAATAATTTTTATTGTTTTGCTTTTCTTGTGTGTTAAATGTTACAAGTTTTTTTATCTGACTTGACAGCTATACCTCAATTCTCGTATGAATGGAAATATTGGACAGCTATTATCTATCAAGAGCTATAAAATAACTTTAATCTTATTCTTCTCCTACATCTTATCCTGTTCACCCGGGTTGATATTTTTAATCTATGGTAAGTCGCAAGAACTAGTCATATTTGTTTTGGTAGACCTATTTTTCAGCCGAATGCCCTTCCTGACGCTAACCCCCACCCCCAACACTTTCCTGGGCAAATAGAATGAAATTCTATTAGCGAGTATGAAAGAGCCTACCAATTTCCCTCGGAATTCACCTTCACTTAACTTCCATGGTTCTTTTACATGCCACAATCGATATGGGACCTGTATCTTTACTTCCCCCTCCGAAGGAAGTTGTGCTACGAATTTTTGTCACTTAGGAAAAATCCATTGGCTCTTGGCTGGGTTTAAACTCACAAACATTGGGTCCTGAGGCAAGCCCTTTACCCACAATACCACGTAGGTCGACATAGAATAACACTGCTAATAAAGTAAAATTTTATCAATCTTGGCCCTAAATCAATAATTTGTATATTATAAAAGGTGCTCCAAATGTTCATTCATAAGAAAATCAAAGAATGGTAAAGGTGTGAGCTTTATTAATGAAACTGAGCTGTTTATTTCATTGGTTTAAAAAAATTCACTCCTTAAACCTAACCTTGCATTTCTTTATGATTTATAATTATTATTTTGTTGCTTTTTTTTATTCATTTGTTTTTGTTGTGTTGAATGAAGGGGTTGGACAAGTGTATGGCGTGGTTATGTTGTAATTAGTTATCAACAGAGCTCATTTTGAGAGCAATTGGATCATCTTGGAGCTGATACCCATTTTTTCTACAACCACTTAAAGGTAAAATAGTATCTTTTGTTTTGGATTTTATGTTGTTTTTTGGCTCGGTATATCTTTACTTGGCATGTTTTTATCTATTCAATAAATATTTGGGGTGATTAAGCTAGTAGCGCCTTTAATATCTTACCAGTTATAAAACTTTCAGTTACTAACTATTCATATTTTTATTGATAATCCCTAATTATATTAATTTAAGTTTATGACCAGGCTTAAAGCATGGACCATTTTAAGAGTTAGTAGGTAAGTAAATTTATTTGTGTCCAAAGAACCAAAGATCTTATGTTGTACAAAGTGTGCAACAATATTGGGTGTCAGGATACAGACTTACCAAAAGGATTTTGCCTAATTTATGGTATGGTGAGGATTTTAGGCCCAATGCCTTAGCATTCTCTTCTACAATAGGAGAAAACATTAGTAATTTTGATTTTTTTACTACCTAATACTATTTTGTTTCATTTTTATAGTTTAGCCTTACATACTCATAAAAGTAACAACACAATTACCTATGCAGTGTTGGAGGAGGAATTGTCGACAGAAACCAGTGACATAAAAACACAAACTTTCATCAACCAAAGGTGACAATAGCAGACAAATTAGTGAATGTATTATATTCATTTTAATACTGTTGGCAGTAGTTTTAGTAAAGTAAACACCTGAACAACTACTTCCAACTAACAAAAATATTGCAAACCATATCAGTACTTTCAATATTCAGTCTGTTTTTGTCTCCTGAGGTTGGTGGAGATATTTTAAAAATGTGTTTTTGTGTGTACTGACGGGGCATAGGAACTGGAAGAAGGGCTTCTGAAATGCCAGTCCTCCCTAAAAATCGAAATGAACCCCAAGAGCATCTTTTTGGGTGCTGATGGTGCCTGTTTGAGGAAACCCTCTAATTATTTAGTTTGGAACAAATTCCCTTCCACATAAGTTAAGAACAGCACTGCGGCAGTGTACTAGTAAGCTCCAATTTGTAAAGCAGATCAACTTGATTTCCGAGGGTGACACAGACTCATTTTAGTCCCAGCTTCCCTAAAACTGAGAGCATTCTTACACCCTTGTATGCTAGTGTTTTGTCTCAACAATTTATATTGCAGCACTATACAGGTAAGTGTGGTTGTTGAATAACTGCAAAGATAAATAGAATGTTCATTGGGAATATGTGTGTGTGGTTTTATTGATTACAACTTGTTTATGGCTACATTTGTGCGAATAACTTCACTGTATAGTAACCTTGAACAGACTCCGACTGAGACCAGTAACATGAGAACTATACATGTGCATGTATCATAACATGGCATCCTGAGCACATTCACACTTAGACAATTCATAATACATCAGATGCTCACAAGAAATATTGTAAGCCTATACTTCTCCAGCACGCCCACTATTTACATTTTTGTCTCATATGTTTAAATTGTTTCTCAACTGTAAGAACTTGTTCCTCTCTAATGCTTTTGTGAATAAATTTGCTAGCTGATAGTTGGTACAAACTAAACTCTAATCTGCTTATTTGCAAATTTTCTCAAATGAAATGATTCTTAATATCCATAGGCTTTGTTCTCTTAAGGAACTCTGGGTTGTAAACCAGATGTATGGCACATTGGCTGTCTACATATAGTATTGTAGGACTTCATTGGCTACATTCGAGATTATGTAAAAGTTGTTTTAACCTTATAATCTCTTTTGAAGCAGTCACAGCTGCTACATACGCATATCCAGTTGTGCTAGTTGTAACTAGGCTTTGACGTTATGAGTTCCACGTGACAAGTGAATCATTTTCAAAAGATACATATCCTGTGGGTGATCTACAGCTATCAATATTACGAGCAAAACCATCGTCAGAATAACCAAACAAAGTTAACTTATCATCTTTGGCGATATTCTCATATGCTATTCCAAGATTAATTTTACCAGTTAAACATTTAAATATTCTTTTAACAGCCAACCAATGACTTTTATTGTGTTTATTACAAAATCTGACTTGGTTTACTGCATACACGATATATAGTCGCGAAACTAGTGCAAGAAAAATGGGAGAGCCTACAGATTCTCGTTAAGGTACAATTAAACTTTTTGCATTGGCCATCTTAAATTTATGCAATAATTGACGCGTGTACACTTTGGTGTATGAACATAATTTTTTTCTCCCAATCGTGCTCAATCCGTAAACCAACATCCAAACTTGTGTTACCAAATGTTATTTCATATTCTTGCTTAAGTGTCTTTATTATTGTCTCAAATATTTTATTTGACTGAGCTACAATCAATCCATCATCAACAAATAAGTCTAACTACACTGATTCACTTCCCACTGTGCCCTAATATACACACTCGTTAGTGTCACTGTTTCAAATTGAATAGTTTCAAAAAATCACTAAGCTTGGTGTTCCAATACCTCTGAGCCCATTTCAAACCATACAATTATTTTTGCAGTTTACACTCCACAATAGATAGATTTTTGATATAAGTCCCTCTGGCATCATCATGTAAATAGTTTCTTTAGATTTCCATTTAGTTTTATTTACAAATTCCCAGTAGTTCAAAATCAGTTAACAATGTATTCATTTGGAAATCTTGTTCGTCAAACTTTGTCACATGTCGAGCTGATACTTCTTCAGCCATATGCACTTAGTACACACAACCATGTTTTTGAACGTACCAAAAACAATGGCGACCTGATGCCTTTTAACTAACAAACCTTTTTAATCACTTTACACACACACTTTCAGGGTGATTGTGCACATAGCTTGTTGAATAATTGCAAAGATAAACAGAATATTCATTGTGAATATAAAGATGGTTTTATCAATTACAAAAGCAATCTTGTTTAGAAATACAATTGTAAAAGGAACTTCACTGTCAAATAACCTTGAACCGACTTCGACTGAAATCAGTAATATGAGAACTATGCATGTGTATGTATCATAACAACATGCATACACACCTAAGACAATTCAAAACACATCAGATGCTCACATGAAACATTGTAAACCTATGTTTCTCCAACAGTGGTAGTTATCTCTTTTACTTTTAAGCAAGCTCTAGCCTAATGCTCTTTGAAATAGTGTAGTAATCTGAAGTTGATTTTTTTTTTTCAGTCTCTTATCTTGGGTGAAAAATCTTCAGTAAGGTACGTCACTTACCAGAACGAAGATGAGGACGAATAAACGCACCATTAATCAGTATCATACAAAACAGAACAATTGATTTATGAAGCAAACTGTATCAACGAAAAAAAACAACCACTGGCACCCTCAATTCATGGAGATACCAAAAATATGAAATTACACCTGACGCATTAATGAAAGAGTATGTCAATCTTTAATGACCACAAAACTCAACTTTTAGAAAGATGATTTTTATTACTGGAATAATAGGCCCTATTTTTTTAAATTTATGATAGTGAAATGTTTAAGATAATGAGGTACAGATAAGGATGTGTTTGTTGTTATATTGATGAAGAAGAATCATAATTATTATAATGAATATACTTGATGTTAATCTATATTTTTTACAGAGTTAACTAAATATATAGATGTTGTTAGATTGACCAATGCACATTAATAATGATTCAATCATTTTTCTTTGAATGTTTTTTTGTATAAATCAAAAGTAATGATTATTAATCAACACATAATAGAGTTATAGACACAAAATAAATACTATTTGGCAAAAAAGAATATTTCAGAATACGATGATTTTGGGGAATGTCAATTTCTTGTATTTGCTGTGAATGAATACAGAAATGTGGAACTTTGACCTCCTTGCTTTCAATAACTTTGGTTATATAATATTATAAGTAAGATGTATAAAATACTGTGTATCAATCAAGGTTAAGAGGAAAACAACAAATACATTAATTTGACAGGAAAATAATGCATATAATTAAGTTATTGTGAATGTTTCAAAAGTGAAAGGATTGGAGTCTAGCTCACTTTTGTGAGGGTTCACTGGTCTTGAAAATCTATAAGAAAGCTAATATTTTCACAAAAAATCTTATTCCTCAAACTTTAATGCCACAAGCATTTTTATCAGGTGTAGAGTAAATAAGTTGCTTTTTTAATATATTTGGTTCAAGTGCTGCTACCTATGTAGCACAACTCAAACAAGAGTAGTAATAAAAACAATAGTCAACTAAGCAGTTCTTTAAAGCGCAATAACAAAAAAAAACAGTCAAGACTCTTTGTTTATAAGCCACCTAACTTAGTCTACGGTCACTTTGGATGCAAGCTTACGCAAGTAAACTGTATGCGTGAGCGTGTGCAAGCTTGCATGAAGAAACAAAATTTGAGTAAATCCATCTAAACCCATGGTGGCGCGCCTGAGCTGGTCACACTGAGTGCGAACTGGATGCACAAGCTTGTGCATGCGCAACCGCGGATCAAATAAATTTGTTTTTTCATGCATGCTTGCTGTATCGACGTGAGAGTTATTTTATTTCCCTTGTTTTCAAGAGGTGATAGTTTTGTCCTTGTGTGTTTGTGTTTACGACGGAAATGGATATGCTAATAGTATGCGTTGAAGCAAGGACCATCTTCTAAGAACCATAGCAACAGAGACATTATAAAGAAATTGTGGGCGGAGATAGGAACCATATTGGATATTCCAAGTAAGTAATGATATGTTTGAAAAACGGTGATTTTTTTTTATTTCAACTTAATTATTATTGTTTTAACTATCACAGAAATCACAAAATAATATAATTACCTATTGAATAGTTATGTTTCATTATTAGTAGTTAGCCTATGATAGTTTGAACAATGTTTGGGTTATTTGGTATTGAAGTAGTGTTTAAAAGCATCTCCGATTTTATTTGCCTTTTCATTAGCTCTATTGTATCTACGCAAGTTATCATTTGGCCGGTAGTCTCGAAGGAGCTGTGTTTGGTTTTGTGCAACATCACTATCCACTTCTGCACTGCCTTCTCTATCAATAACAATGTTATGCAACAAACACACACATTTCAGAATCACGTCTACATTATTCCATCTTGACAGCTCGCTGGAGTGATTACTTGCACCTAGCTGCAACCAATGTACCAGTTTGTACACAAGCAAGCTTCTTGCGCATGCTTGCGCAAGCATGCATCCAAAGTGACCACAGCTTAAGATTTGTAAATATTATGTGTTCTTATAAACTTTCAAGACCAGTGAACAAATGTAGGCTGGTCTCCTATCCTTGCAATTCCCAATCAACTTCAAAGACAAGAAAACAAACTTTCCCATATATTATTTCAAAAGAAAACCCACCAATATGTACTAATGATGCTGAAAATCAGGAACCCTGCTATTTTTCATAGCATTTCAATAATCTTACACAAGTTCATGATTATATTTTGTATTGTTCTGACTCTCAGAAACTTTGTGACTTTGTAGGATTAAAACTTGGAACCTTAATCTTAATTTTTTCAAATGTTTGAATCATCCATAAGAGTGCATTGTATAGTATTCAACAAATCACTGTAGAGGATTACACCAAAATCTTACATTAAACAAATTAAAATCTACAAATAAATACAAACCATTCAAAATGTATTATTAGAATAATTTTGTTTAAAAACGTCTTTTCTGTGTTTTCTTTCTTTTATGTACAATTATTTTTGAATAGTTTAATTTATTCAATCAAACACATCGTTTTTTTTTAAAGAAGAGAGATGATAAAAAATAGCTTTATAAATAGTAAATGAAAAACTAATTTTAAAATTTAAATATAATTAGTGCATGCAAATATATTTTTTTAATAAATAACTTAACATGTTTTATCAGTATTATATAAAAAAGGATCAATTTAATGTTTTGATTATTTGCATATACCAACTGTTAATAAAAAAAATGTATATGGAAAATGTAGACTAATTGACTAATAGCATTTTAATTTGCTTATAATTTCATGCACAATTATGTTTATGATTAATATCTTTATCAACACTGTTTTAATTACCGGTACATGCAGTTATTTGAATATTTTGTAGATTACTAATTCAGGCATCTTTATGTTTTTTTAAAAAACTGATTGATTATGTTCAACTAAAGTATCAAATAGACTAAGGTTTTATTTTAGTCATAAAATGCATATATTTAAAATATAAAGTGTATGATATAAAATAACACTTTTTAAATGAAACATTAACCATTAAATTTATGTATAAGTAGAAAATAATAAACAAATTCTTAGTAAGTAATCTAAATTAATAATATATCTTAACATTGCTATGTTTTTTTAATTGATGGTGATTACAAACGGTTTTATAATTTTTGCACTTAGTTGTACTGTACCTAGGATGAGAAATGTTATTTATTATTCTTGTTGTCTGACTATAAAATTTTTATATGGAAAAATAATGTTATAATAATTGAAAATGATAAAAATAAAGCAAAAGGAAAAATAAGCGAGTACCGTAAGTGTAAATTGAATGAAGAAAGCCGACCTAAGGAAATAGGAAAAATGTGAAAGAATTCAATGCACAAAGTTGAAGATTTCACTTTCATACATTGGATTCTTCCCATGTTTTTCCTCTTTCCCTAAGTGGGCTTTCTCCATTAAATTTACACTTAATGGTTTATTTTTACTCTTTCTTTATTTGTTTATATGTTTTATGCAATACTAACATTTTATATCCAATGAATATACTAATTATAGGTTTATACAAATGGGTTACAGGCCTACTCACAGGGTACCGTATTGAGCGATAAGATTAACTATTAACTTCAACACTTTCTAAAGGTTTTCTTGGAAAGTATTTGAGAGGAAAAAATTATATATTTATGGTTGCTAAAATAATAATTATGCTTTTGTTAGACCATATTTCATTTGAAATTAAAAATAACTGCTCAATTTTATTAAATCCAAATTACTTATATTATATTACCTTTATAAATAATTTTAAAATATGGATGTGACCGTTTTAGGAGTGTGTATGATTTCGCAAAGATTACAAAATTTAAAAAATGTCTGTTTTGCACACTAGGGTGCTGCATAAGTGGATTGTCCTCTGTGATCGATTCTTGTGAATGGCTGCACAGAATCAACATTTAAAAAATAAAGAGGTTGTTTAAAAAAAACAATCCGAATTCAAAATTTTAATTGGTGTAGAAAATTGATGGTTTTTATAGTATGGAAACACTCCTAAACTACAAATACCTAAATTAGACACTTGTTATTAAACATTTAGTAAAATAAGACTCTTGTGCTAATAGATGCTTTTGAACATTTGACATAAACCAACATAATAATAATAGCACACATTTTTAACGACTGGTTTGTATCGTAAGCGATACATCAAATTGTTGGATGATGCCTCTCAGACCAATTTTGCCACATTTAAAAAAAATATATATATATATATACATCTTGGTGTCAATAAGAGGCACAACAAAAACAAATGTTGAAGGCAAACAATTTTTATAACAACTTAGGTGGAAGCTCATTCCGAAGAATTGGTTTGTTGGATATGAAAAGTGGCCGTTCAGAAAAGAAAAAAAAAGAAAAAAAATATAATACCAATACACTTGTATCAAATACATGTCTTGCTACAATGTGTTATAGTGTATCATCGTTAATATTATTTTGATTTTTGTATGCTGAGAATATTTTGTTTTAATTATATAAACAAATCTTAAAATTGTTCTTTGGAGGAGTTATGCTACTAACCCTCTGTATAGCCATTGTGAATAGACAATAAATTGTCACGACACATACATTTGCTGCGGCAACGGAAAAAAAACCTCAATATTCTTTTGAAAATTGAGCTGTAAAACTTACCAAAAAAAAAGTTGCTTGCAAGCGGTGAATAGCTGGTTTGGGTCCGAAAAAAATTATGTATACTCTATATTAAATAAGATAAGAAACACGACGCATGCCATCCATAACCTCAAAACTAACACCATTTGGTGGCAAGTTTGAGTACTGAGAGGCTTGTCTGTTCAAAATCTTATATTTAAAATATATGAAATCATAATTATATTATCTTAAATGTGAAAGAGAGTTATCTAAACAAAATTAAAATCTCTCCATATATAACTATTAAATAAAAGGTAACCAAAATACATCTGTGTTGCATTCCGTGGCATTTGTGAGTTTGAGTGCTTCTAATATTGTTGTATGGTGTGCGCTGAAATGTGGTGCAATAAATGGTATAAAAAAGGTGTAAGTGTTGTGTTTTATTTTCTTTCCAATCAAAATATGTTTCACGGGTTTGTAAACTGCAAGAAAGACTCATTTTTTGAAATAGAGGTTTACACTACATCTGTCAAATACTATTGTCATAATAAACCAGACTCCCAATTATCTGGGTTAGTAAAATTATATGATATAATGATTTGTACCAATATATTATAAACCGGGATAAACCAATATATAGAACGCTATCTTCCATTACATCCCAAATTTACATTTCTTTAAAAACAGTTGTTTTGTTTTTTTTAAAAGAGAGTGCTGTTCGCCAGATTAAAAGGTTGACATTGAATTTTAGGAACTTCTCAATTTGCTCATAAGCTTGTTAATATGTGGTTAGAAAACGAAAAATCATTTTGGATGGGTGTGCAAATAAGCCACAAAAGGGGTTAGCTCTCACAAAATAATGAGTAGTTTAATGTAGCATAAATAAGTAAGGTAACCAACATGCAAAGATAGATGCGTTTGACCCCTTAAAAATAACTAATTAACTTCTTATTTTCATTCATTCTTTATACTTTGGCTACATATTCCCTTTATTAGCCTTACTCACATTACTCTTCATATATATATATATATACACACACACTCTCTCGTCACATTTCCTTTATCTCAATCAAAATGTTTAGAGAGGATATCTTTATATACATACACACACGCACACACACACACACACACACACACACACACACACATACACACATCTTAATATCTTAATCTCTAACTCAAAATAGATTAAAGAGAAAGAGAGTTTGCAGTTCAAAGTTTTTCTTCTTATTATGATAAATGAAAATTTAAAATCATATGTAACTTTGTGTGCACACTAGAATATTGTATAAAAGATGGAAGTATGAAGTAGTAAGTTTACTTGTTTCTATCAAGGACTACCCCAACTATATTTCCAGATTGCCTTCCTCCCGTCACTTACCTTATATAACTGTGTATTACACCTTTTTACTTCCGCATATAGAGATAGTATTTCAATAACTGTATACATATTCAGCCTAAAGATTAGGATGAATCTTGATGCTTTTATGTGTCTTCTAAATTAAAATTTGGGTCTTACCATTTTGTCTGTCTGTACCTAGGGCTACAACCAAAATGGTTTAGATTTGACTTTTAGATACTATATGGTAAATGGTTATACCCACTAGTTAGATGCTTTCTAGATTAGTCTTCACCTAGAAATTATTATTATTAGCACCATGTCTTTTTTACGCTAAAGTGTAATGGTAGGGTGATTGTGAGATGAAATGGAGGACCTACAGTTTATTTAACGTGGAATCCGAACCATGGTGGAGGCCTGGCATTCCCCACATTCACAAGTTGTGATTAATACACGTCTCGTCAGAGGTCAAGGAAGGGTTTGGTAATCAGATAAATCCATGCTGGGACCAAGGATTGAACCCCGGACTCCAGCACAGAAGTCCGACACCTTCCCCCTAGACCACCAGGTCACCCTTCACCTAGAAATATTTTGAAAATTAGATACCTGTTTAAACTGGTCCTTCTCTTGCAAATTTATGAAAAGTAGAGGCCTATAGAACAGAGGTGGGCAACATATTTTCCAATGTAGTCACAAATGTGGTGAATGAGAAGTGTAATTTGACACACCATGTAAAAATGAAGAAATTATGTTTCTCAATGAAACATTTAAAACAACTCACTGTTTGTACACGTTTATTCAAAACAAAGACACATTGAATAATCAGTTAAAACTGACTCAAACACAAATAACGAAAATTGTTCGGATTGAAAATGTAAGACAATTTAATGCGAAATTTGACAATACTTTCCTCTGAAGAGAGAGATGAAACCAAGTGCTGAGAAAGAGAGTAAGAGGGTCGGGGTGTTGGATGGCATCCAATTTTGTGTCAATGACTTATCCAAAAAGCAGAATGCTTCCAATAATAAGCCAGAAAATAACAAGTTAAGACCAGCAGCACACAACATCAGGAAAAAGTTTATTTTACTGTGAAAGCTGGCAAATCCAAATTCACCACACTTTTAGGGCTGCATGTGGTGACAGGGTTGCCCACCCCAGCTATAGAAGTTATTTAGTGTTTGATGCAAGGCCATGTGATTCATTTCTGATAAACACATAATATTTTTAATGAAAAGGAATTAATGATTACATTTTCAAAATATATTAACAGCCTTAAGACTTTTTTTTAATAAATATATCAACCAAATCTGTGTTGTACATTTTGTAAAAAAAACACACAAAAATCCTACATAAATAAATACTAACACTGGTTATTCACTGCACTTTAAATAAACTACACTTATTTCAAATGTTCATCATTGAAAATTTGTTCAGAGATATTATGTTTATAATAATAACTCTCACAAACACACAAATAGTAATTATTGCATAAAATAAAAATAAAAATACAATAACAATTAATGTTAAAAACCTAACTAAACGTTGATAATATATTAATTAATCATGATACATAAATATTTACTACTAAAAATATATATATATACACATTTATCTGTTATGATTTCAAATTAACAAATTATTTTACTAAACATGAAATCGATTAATTACATGAGTAACATTATATTCACAATTTGTGGTACTATCTTTACTAATAATTATAATAAGTATTATAAGGTCTTATCTATGTACAGATACAGTTTTAATCACCTTTGATACATATAACCTACTAATCAAATCAGTATGTAAGGTTTATAAGTTTGATTTCTGTGTCCTTATATAATTAATCAACCCTTTGAATGAAAATAAACCCAATTACCTCAAGACAGAGCATTAGTCTGAGAAGCTAAATCCTTCAAGTTCAGGTGCCATTTTTCAACTTATAATAAATAGTTCAAAGCATTTGTGCAGGGAGGTCAGGTTTACTTTGAATGGTTTTTCATAAATGGTTTCCCTCACTCTTTCTCTATTCAAACAAAGATAAATTTCCTCTAGATTCTATATTCTTCAATTTGGATAGATGAGCAAACTGGCTTGTAATTGGAAGACCCATCAACAGATAAAAGTTTAAAGAAAGTAGACGTATTGAAAATGATATAACTTAATACAGTTCTAACAGGAAACCCATGATAAGCTGAAATTATATCCGTGAAAAACTTTCTTGGACAAGGATTAAAACCCTAAAAGCTGTAATATATGTTATTTAAGCTGTGGGTTACTCACCATCTAATCACTTACCAAAAGTCTCTGAAGATTAATTTCATCAGAGCACTCTAGTAGCCGTAGTTTGTATCCCCTATGGCTGCAGAGTTTTAGGAAAGTTTTATAAAGGAATGGGTTTTGAACTTAAATAGCTTAGTTATTAGAGCAGTGTTGCTATAAGTCAAAGGCTAGGAATTCAAAACCCTGTTTGGGTACTTCATTCAAATACATTAAATATGATTTCTCTAATATTGGACACACAAAAGCAGAATTATTTTTTTAAGAGTTTTAAATTGAATAGGTTATATTTATTTATTGTCAACTAGAACCACCTGAGGATAGTGAAACATGAATCACCCATGCTCTGCTTGATCAAGCTCCCTTTGAAAGTCTCCATCATCATCATCATCATCATCAACTGTTTCCAGCCTGTGGCATCCTCTCCTTATACATCATTATTACATACCCATAACATCTCAATCTTGCTTCCTCTTCTATCTCATGTACTCCCTCTACTCCCACTCTTTCCTATGTAGCTTCATTCCCTATCCTGTTTTTTCCTCGTGACAGCTAACATGCTCCTCACACACATAATTCCCATAGCCTCCACTTTCCTAGTCCCTCTTACATTCAATGTTCATGTTTCTGCTGCATATGTGACACAAAGTACCCCCTGTACAACACTTCCTTACACTTCAAAGCACATACTTCTCTTCTCTATAGCAGGTCTCTTACACACCTATAGAACCACTCTCCCTGCTGTCCTATTCTCATTAGATCCTCTCTAGTTCTACCTTTCGCTCCAGCCATGCTCGCAAGATTTTTTATTTTCTATACTTTTCTCAGCTCTACTCCATCCAACTTTATAAATTTACTAGGCCTTATCCTCTTCCTTGTCATTACCATCACTTCACACTGTGTCATGCCAGATTTCAATCCACACTCCTTCACTTCATTACATTCTTGTAGTTGTTCCTATACATCTTCTTCCTTCTCCCCCCATACCATCAAGTCATCCTCAAACATTATGACTTTCATTATTTCCTCCTCGAGTTTATCTGCCACTTTATTCATGACCATTTCTATTACCATTACCATTACAAATAGTAGTGGTCAGAAGGAGCTCCCCTGCTTCATTCTATGTTTTTATTTTGAACTTCTTTGTCCTCCCAATCTCTGTGTTTACACAACTCCTGCTATCCTCATATGTACTTTTCACTCAATACAACTCCTCTTCTACTTTGGCCTCCTCCATTGCTTCCCAAACTTTATTTCTATCGCTATCATATGCCTTCTCTACATCCATAAATACCATTACCAAGTCTTTCACAAATTCATAGCTAAGTTATTGCCATTAACTGTCATATGGCACCGATCAAGTCTATTGTAGACCTCTATTTCCTAAATCCATGCCGTTCCTTTCTCCACCTTCTTTAATGTAATTTCTTATTCTTTTTTTCAGTATCTTATCATATATTTTTGTAGTGGTACATCCGCGTTATCCCCCTATAATTTATACACCTCTTTCTGTCTCCTTTCTTGGAAATAGGTATTATTATAACTCTCTTTTTTCAATATTCCGGCAGCTTGTTATCCTTCCAAATCACTCTAAGACCCCAGTATAATCATTGTATACCTGCTTCACCTGCAGCCTATATCATTTCTACAGTCAATTCATCCACGCCCGGTGCTTTTTCTTGTGTCATCTTCTTTTAATGAGTCATTCCTCTTTCCTCCTCTTCTGCTCCTCTGTTTCACTCACATACCTTTCCTCTCCCAGGTTGAACATTTTCTCAAAATGTTTCCTCCATAGTTCAGTTTCTTCCTTTCCTGTTTTCAACATTCTTCTTTCTTCAACCATCATTCAAACTTCTTGTATTTTCTATCTCCTGTTTCTGACCTGGCTATATAACACCTTCTTACTTTCTTTCATGTCCTGTTCCGGCAGTGCTGTCCATTTTTTCATCCAATCCTTCCTGACTTCTCGTACCACTCACTTTGCTCTTTTCTTCTTCTTCTTCTTCCTATATTTTGCCTTTGTTTTCTCATTCCTATTCTTAAAAATCCTTCTGAATGCTTTATTTTTCTCCTACAATGATTACTTCGCCTTGTTGTTCCATCAGGGTGTCTTCCACTTCCTTTTATCACTTGTCCACCCACATACCTCCTCTGCAGCTCCTCCAAACTATTCATAAGCCTTTCTTATTCCACCTCTACATTTTGCATCTCATCCTTGGGCATTAAGCTTCTTAGGTACAGCTTTTAATCCTCTTCATTTTAAACCTCCATGCCCTTATTCTTCTTTCTTGTTCTATTACCTTTCTCCTACATTCCCATCCCTTTATGTCTGCCACCAACCTGTGGTTACTATCTAAGGATCCATTTGGGATTACCTTTATGTCTACTTTCTGCCTTTTCCTTTTTTCATACATGAGAAAGTAGTAAATCAATTACCTTTGTTCCCCATTCCAACTGTATCTAGAGATTTTATGGCTTTCTCTTTCCTTCTTATACCAGCTGTTTGCCCCTTTCATTTTATTTCTTGCACATAGATCCAACAGCCTTCTACCCTTTTCGTTTCTCCCTTCCCAATTTTCTTTCCCTAGCACCTTCTCAAACTCTCCTTTCTCTTTTCCTACTTTTGCATTAAGATTCCCCATTACTATCTGACACTCGTTCCCCATATGCCTTTCTAGATCTTCCTCAAAATGATCCTTTTCTTCTGATGGGCACCCCACTTGTGGGGCATACACTTGTATCATCTTCACCTTTATTCCTCTATCAGTTATTGCCATCTTTATTATCCTATCATTCGTCCTTACCACCTCTGGCTGCAGTCCTTTTCTCCCTACCAAGCCTACTATGTTTCTCCTCCCTTCATATTTTCCCATTCAATGTAAAATGTAGCCTTTCCTTCACTGATTTTCTTGCGAAAATATATATTTTAACTGTTTTTGCATTGTTTGGGTTAATTTTGGATTCATTATCTTTCAAATATACCAGAAATTTTTAATTCAGGGTGGTAACCAAAATTTTCTTAGTACAAAATTTTCAATATTTTCCAGAAGGAATATATTTTACCAGATGTTTTAAATGGAAATATAGAAAAGTGAAATTTCATATTTAATGCAATTTTCTAGTATGAAGTAATGTCAATGTTTTTTAGAAAAGGATGATTTAAGCTTGGTAGGAAAATATGTGCAGTCATTACGCAGCTCCACGTTTACAAGTTGGGGTTGGGGAGCAAATTTCACTGCATAGGGTAAACATATGATTAGTCAATTTTATGAAAAAGCGCTTGGGTAAGAATTTGACACAAATAATTTAAAACTTGAGCACACAGATGAAGGAATCGGCCTGGTTTATTTGTTAGTAACCAGAAGGTTTAGGTTCAAATCAAGGCTTTATGTACTTAGGTGGTTTATTCCAAATATTTTTACACCCACCTATGACACCAATGTAGGTATGCTTTCCCCAAATTTTACCTTCTGCATGCCCACCCCATTAGTATAGCTATTAAGAGAGTCTGGATGGGTAGTGAGATGCAGAGCTGTGTATCCATATCTTTATGGTTGCCCCATAGAGCAGGTTGGACAAAAGCAGGGGAGAGACCCCCACATATAGTCTACAACTCAATGGTGTGTCCCATCTCGATGGCAGGAAGGGGTTTCTTCCTGCCTGTCTTGCTGCCCAGTTCAAGCTCTAGAGTCAGACTTTCCACCTCTGTCTCGAGCGTCTTTGTGCGACGAAACATCTGCACATAGTTCAGCTGTAGCTGGCGCTGATACCTGAAACATAGTCACAGTTTAAGAACAATACAGATGAGTCTTTTGAATCTTTAATAATATTTGAGAGTAAAAAAAATCGGATTTGAGATTTGAAAATAAATATCAAAAAATTAATTTTCTTATTTCAATATTAATATTTTAGAATTACAATTATGCTTGGTAATGGTTTAGCTCAATATAATTATTGGATAAATTTTACAACCTGACCATTAATTTATCTCTTAGTTGAATGTGAAATTTGCATTATGTCAATTTTTACGTTCTCTCGACCCCTCAAAGAGCGAATTGGGATTATAAAAAAAATCGAACTTAAGATTTTGATAAATGTTTTTGAAGTTTTATCACCTCCTGAAACAAAAATTAAGCGGTTTTCATAACGCTGTTTGTGCATTTGTATCTTAGACTTGAGCCAAAACCATCATTTTACCGATTAGGCTAAAACTTGGTATCTAAGATTTTTTATAAGGTTCCCTCAAGGGTTTTTTAAAATTAGATACCCAACCCTAAAATTAAGGGTAGTTTACTGAAAGGAAAAAAGAGAAAAATCGATATTTTCATAATCCGCTTTAACAATTTTGATTAAACTTAGTATCTGAACACTGTTTAAAATTATAAAAATATAAACAAATGGGCAATTTTAAATTTCCCATGAAAATTACTTTGAGAGTAGGCCTACTTAAGAGGCAAACATTTTCAATTTTGATCATATCACCGTAATTATTTGAAATACAAAATAACTAATCATTGTGAAGATGTAGTAATGTAAAAAATAAAAAGATTTTGTTTGAAATGTATTTTTATAAAATTAATAGTTTCTGAGCTATTAGCAAACATATACATAATTTTATAGATCACTTTGAAATTTATATTGATCGTTATGCTATTTGGTGGACAGATATTCCTTTTTTCTCAACGTTTCTTTGACAGTGTATATTATTTGGTTTATGCTCTTTGGTGAAGTGTTTTTCTAACAATGTATATTATTTTGTTTCACAAATCTTACAAGTTTTTAGTAAATGTCTCTACTTTAAGATAAACTTCTAGAGAGAAAGGGCTATCTTTATGGCCAGACTTAGTACACCTCAAGTGTGACACTACACCAAATACAAGATGAAACCAACCTAAATTAGAATGGGATAAGCCAGTTTTACATATGAAGCTGGCCCATTCCATTTTGGTCTAGGTAGGTGTCGTCTTGTATTTAGTGTAGTGTCACACTTGAGTTGTACTAAGTCTGACAATGAAACTGGGCTAAAGTCTGCGCGGTGCACTATACCACTTGTTTTTTTTATCATATAGTTAAGATTTATATTTTCTATGTTAACTCAAGAATTGATATGAACAAATCAGAATTTAGAAAAAAATAATTTGACCCATCTCTGATTATAGGAATTTGTCATAGTGTACCTATCTAATTGATAAATTAACAAATCGTGATAATAGAATATCAAATATAAGCACACCTGAGGACCTTCTCCTTCTCCTGCGCCCAGACAACTCTCTCCCTGTCAAATCCCTCCCTTTCCTCTCTCAGCTCCTGCCCAAGTCTCTGGACCTCCTCCTTGAAGGACCCCCACTTGCTTGACTCATCGCATTTCTCTGTTCCTCCTCCAGAGAGCTCTGCTTTGAGCCGCTGTACCTCCGCTTGCAGCTGGTCCAGCTCCTTATTGTCCACAGGGTGTCTGTTCTTCTTGCAGTCACACGAGCACTGTCGATTCTCTAGCTCCTTCAACTCATGCCTGAAATAATAATAATATCACACTCGATTTCTCGATGGCCTCTATTCTTACAGATATTAAAAGAGTTAGAAATCAATATTAATATCATAATTTTTGGTACCTAGATTCTTATCTTCCTGTAAATAAAAGTTAAGACAAAGAGAAAAAAAGCCAATATCATCATTATTTTACTATTCATACAACTTTTTATTAAAGTCTTTATTAATTCTTTTATCATTTCTCTTTATCAGAGGCAAACATTAGTTTTACTTTACTTAACCTTTGTACAGCAATCCTAAGCAAATAAAACATTGACATTTTATTTTAGTACTTTTTAACTATATATATATATATATATATATATATATATATAATAAATTACAATATGATATGCAAATAAATAAATAGTAAATAGATAAATAACATGTTTTTATGTGAAATAGCATGCATAAAAAGTATTGAAATTGATGTTGACTTATTGGAATCGATAATCGAAAATTTGAGGTTAAAATTTAAGAATATAAATTGATAAAAACTGTAATTGTGTCAGCTCTAAAAAAAAAGATACACCCATTAAATCCTTAACAACATTCTAGATGTGTGGACCCAAAAAAACTAGTTATTAGATTAAAATCATTTACATTTATTTTATTTTGAATTTTAATTCTCTTTAGCATTATTATGATGCTTACCAGTGAATAAACTAGTTCAACATAGCTAGAGAACAAACCTAACCACCAGACCCCAGACCATTAATGATTCAACTACCTCATAGCATTATGAATTAATATTATTGCAATTTTTTTTTATCATTTAGTTACCATTATCTATACTTTCTATAGCAACTTGAAAATTAATGTGAAAAAAATGTATCCCATTGTGAGAAATTTAACCTCTTTGGCTTATCATGTTTTCCGAGATACATATCGTCGCCCGAGAATGCAAGTGCTCTATATACAATTCTTCACTTTTGGGTACGAGATCATTGAAATTTGACCTTGTGTATAAAACAAATATTACTAGATGACAACTCGAGTTTTTATATTCTTAAGTAATTATATAGTAGTCTCAATTTCACCGCAGGTGAGTAATTGTCATTCCGAATAAACGTAAACACCAAATATCCCAAATTTAACAATTCTGGATTTTGCATTCTCAGGTGACAATATTTGAGATTTTTGATTGGCATGGAACCTTCAAATCCTTGAATCTTTAAGAATATTCAAAATTCAAGGAGTCAAATTTTTTTTAATACCATATTTGAGATTTAAAAAATACACATTTTTTCCCCTTCAAATGTTAAATGGAAATTTGTCTTAAAACTCCTATAAGTACTGTTTATTGGTGGTTTGGCTTAACATAATAAAAGTACAAACTTAACAATAAGATCCTAGAGCATTCATTTACCACTTAAATTAATGTATGAATGTTGGGATGATTTCATTATAATTCAAAAATGTTAATATAATGTTACTATTTATAGTTTGTATAGCAACTGAAGAATTAACGTAGTAAAGTATTACTTACCAAGATTCTTAAGATTCTGATTTGGGATTTGTAAGCAAAGTGAAGATAAGAATTAATAAAATAGTGGATGTGACCTATTTCTAATGCTTCAAAGGTAAATTGAATATTATATTTAAATCAGAAATTCTTCCATAGATAAAAGAATGAGGTGTGAGCCTGGTTATCTTTGTGGTTGGTAAAATATTAGCATCCAAAGTCCCAGATTTTGGGTGCCATCCTCATGTGTAGATTATCTTTTCTATGTCTATTTGAAATCTGCTAAAAGTTGTTTTCAGCTCCTAGAGTGTGAAAAGACAAGCCAATATATATAATAGAGCTGTACAAATAAAAGGAATATATATAGATATATTTTCCTTATATATATATATTTTCCTTTTATATATATATATAAAAGGAAAATAAATAAATATATATATATTTTTCTTTTTATTTATATATATATATATATATATAGTTCCTTTTATTTGTACAGCTCTCTTTCCTTTTCAATGGATAGAAAAACACCAACTTAAAGAGGTTTGAAATGGAGGCTGATTGAACACATGGGGGGCTATTATACATGAATGTGGTGCCATTACCAGATATTAATCCAAGGATTAAAGGGTTCAGGAGATAGTTTAGAAGAAATAAACACAAATTAGTGTGGAGAAAACCATTCTGAATCTAATCAGCTAGGCAGGCATGTGAGCAAATAAGGATGGAGTGTGCGTGTCTTTAGAGTTTGCTCCATTCCCCCTACCACCCCAAAGTTTCAACGTGTCAATTTTTAAGGTCATGAAAGACTTACTGGACACTCACCTGAGTTTGAGGACAAGAGCATCGCAAGTTACGGTCTTCTCGCGGGTGGCATCCTCAAGCTGCTCCCTCGTCTCTTCAAGCAGCTCCTCAAGCCTGCAGATCTCAACGTCCTTGTCCGCTCTCAGCTTGCTGAGGATGGTAGTAGCCTCCTGCAGGTCCTTTGTCAGTCGAGTATGGTCTAACTCACTCCTCTGGGTCTCTTCCTGCTGACGGTCCAGGTCAGCCTTTAGGTCACGTATCTGGGTTTTCAGCTGCAGCAGTTCATGCCCCTTAGTGGTCTGTTCACCCTGACGGGAACACACACTGTGTCAAGTTAATGTTGTTGTTTTGCTTATTTCTACTCTCTACGTTTTTACTCTTTGTTCAGGCTATCCACACATTTAGACAAATGGGGTAGAGGAAATATACCCATGTTTACATGAAGTAAAAGTGGAAAACCATTTAGGAAAACATCTTCAGTACACCCAGCCGGGATGCAAATCCTGAGATCCCCATCAAATCAAATGCAGTCTATAGTGAGAGTAATGCCCATGGATGTGGGTAGGTTACTATCATGATTTTAATTTCTTCCCCATGCTTTTTGTCTTATTAGCTCTCCAACTTATCCTCATGCGCATTGTACACAAACATGTAGGGTTTAAGAAGGTATAACCCACTTTGGTGGCCGCGTGGTCTAATACACTATTCTCGCAGGAAACTAGACTGCTGGTGACAGGAAGATTGAAGTTCGACTCTCATTCGGGTGTGCTAAAGTTTTTTTTTTTCAAAATGATTTTCAACTGTCACTTCACGCAAATGCGGGTGCACTTCATATCAATATAACCTCCCTAAGCCCTAAAACCAGCGGTATAGTTGTTACATAAGCGTACAGCCCGTACGATTAGTAAGACACGGTGCCTTAAAAAAGTAGGATTTAGATCTACATGGAAGGATGTGAAGAAACACTTAAATAATCCTGTTTGTAATTTTAACCTGACTTTGTCACCTGGCAAACCATATTATACATGACTGACACCACCATTGAGGGCCCCCCTCCTGTCAATATTGTGTTCCCGAGATGAGTCACCTGTGAGTCTTTAAGCTGGGCCTTGAGCAGAGACATCTCCCCTGTCTTCTGACACAGCCCCCACTCTGTCTCCTCTAGCCTTCCCCTGAGCAGTTCCACCTCTTGGCGGAGCTCCGTCGCTTCCCTGGATGCGCGATCGGCTTCCTCTCGAAGTCGCTTCTTGTCTTGTTGCAGCTGCGCGGAGACAAAATGACGTTCTCAGACAGGGACAAAACTGACACAGGCTTTCTACAGATTCAAACAAACACGTTTTTATGACTTTTTCATTGAGCAGGTCTCTTACACCTGATATGGAGAAGAGGAGAGCCCTTGAAGTGTAAGGAAATGTTGTACAGGGCAGACCCATAGTCATACATGCTGCAGAAACATGGATAATGAATGTAAGAGAGACTACGAAACTGGAGGTCATGGGAATGAAGTTTGTGAGGAGCATGTTAGCTGTCACGAGGATAAACAGGATAAGGAATGAAGTAATCCAATAAAGAGTGGGAGTAGAGGGAGTACATGAGGTAGAAGAGAAAGCAAGACTGAGATGATATGGGCATGTAATGTGGTTGGAGAAGGAGATGATGCCAAAGAAAATAATGGAAATGAAGTATTTAGGAAAAAGACTGCCAGTGAGGCCAAGAAAGAGATTGGAGGAGCAGATAACAGAAAATGTGTGAAAGGATAAGAATGGAAGCGATTAAAGGAGGAATATTGATGTAAGGATAGATAACTGTGGAGGCATTTTACTAAACTGACCTGGCACATACTGGAAACAGTATATGATGATGATTATGATAATGATGTGTCTAGGTCTTCTAATGGTCTCTAGGCCATTGTCTTTGCCTGTCAGTACCCTGAACAAGGCTTTAGAATTTCCCAATCACGCTGCATATCCTACCCACCATAGTCCATGAGACTTGATTACCATAACAAAGTCTTGTGAAGAATACAGGGTATGCAGCTCATCATTATGTAACCTCTTCCACTTTCAAGTATCATCATCTATAATATCTTCCTAAGCACTTTGTTGTTAAACACTCCCCGTCCCCCTCCCCCATTTCATGTAAGGTAAGAAACCACATTTCACACCCATAGAGACTAACCGATAAAATATTTTGAGTTTTACATTCCTTAAAAGCAGGCAAGATGCCAACCACTTAATGTCCAAGAAATAGCATGAATTAGGTGTTTAGAAACACTTATTTTAAAGAACTAGTACTGCTCACAAGCCTGATAAAAAACTAAGGAATTTCAAGTGCCTTGGGGTTGTATTCTTGGAATGATGCATTGGCAGTTGTGCAGTGTGCTGTGTTGTTTGCATGGACTGAATGAGTCAATGCATCAGATTTGAATATTCACACATTCATAAAACAACAATGTAGTATTAACTCTTTAATGTCAAGTATTTTGTATGCACATATTTCATATGTTTAGTGTGTTTAATTGGTATCTTTTATTCTCATGCATATAAATAAATAGAATTAGGGAAAAAAAATCCAATGTAGGTATCTATAACAGTTTTACCTTTTTACAATTTCTAGTTTTAGATTATTACCCTACTCCCACCCCTCCAGAATATTTTCTAGCTAGGTACCTACTTTGCAAGGCATAGAGATGTGGTTCATGTTGTGGTAATATTCACTTGAGACAATCCAGAACAACACATGTGAATTTACCTGGTATGTTTGCATCATCAACATCTGCTCAAGCCTGAGTGTCTTTTGAGCACCCGCTCGGAGTCGGTTCTCGTGAACAGCCTTGAGGCGCCGTAACTCCCTCTCCCAAACACGTTCCTTCTCCTGGTACACTCGGAAAATTACCTGCTACACAAACCAACCTTACAACACTCCACCACATAGGAAGAGTTGGGTGAGTGTTCATCACCACTGACTATCACAAAGTTGTTCTGGAGCAGATATTTAAAATTCACCATCTACCATATCATAGTTTTGCACCTAAAAACAAGTGTCCATCCCTGTGGTTTGTTGGTTAGGGTGGTTTACCCATAATGGTGTTAGCAAAAACATTTATTATTTGTGTAAAGTTTTATCCTACTAATAAAGTGGAAGTGTTTTTGTAGCAACACATTTTTTTGGGTCAAATTAAATCAAATATTTTTTCACTTGAAATATAGAGTTTAATTTCTTCAGATAGTAAGTAATCTCTATAGTTCTTGAATGTCTATTAAGGATGTCCTGGAATCTAATGATAACTTTTTCTCTCAATTTTTTTTTCTAAAATAAAGTCATCTATTGGTGATATGCTTATGTCAGATATTCAACAAATGTTTGTATTGCTATGTGAACAAAATTAAACTCTAGCTTTTGTTTCTACTGGATAAATATGTGATTTATTTTGGCCAAATAAAATGTTTTGTTATAAAAACTGCAAAAACGCCGATCTTTTTTTTATATTCCATTCCACATTAGATTAAAATTTAGTAAGGCGCCTGTGTTGTATCCAGCCTATTGTACTAGGTTAAATTAGTTTTGAAGTCATGTGCAGATATAATGTGTTTATAAATTGAATATTAATTCCATTACTGTAACAGGTATAAAATATTTATTTACACATTTAATATCTGTAAAGGACTTAATTCTAGGAGACACATAGCAACATACCCTAGCAGACTAATTTTCTTAACTCAGAAAATGTTAGCAAAACAGTGATACGTTTTCAGCTTGCATAAGGAACTAAACCTGGAACCTATAAAGAGCATCAAGCCAATGCACGGTCAACTAAGCTAAGTTGTCTGAACACATAGGATACTGTACCTGTGTGATACACCTCTCTAGATATCAAATATTGATGACTAGCATCAGTCAAACCTATAACCACTTAAATACAATGACAAGCACCAGTCAGCTCCTTAACCACCCAGTCAAAGTGACAAGCTCTAGTCACCTCTCTAACCACCCAGTCACAGTTACAGGCTCTAGTCAGCTTTCTAACCACCCAGTCACAGTTATAGGCTCTAACCAGTTCTCTAACCACCAAGTCCCAGTTACAGGCTTTGACCAGTTCTCTAACCATCCAGTCACAGTTACAGGCTCTAGTCAGCTTTCTAACCACCAAGTCCCAGTTATAGGCTCTAACCACCAAGTCCCAGTTACAGGCTTTGACCAGTTCTCTAACCACCCAGTCACAGCTACAAGCTCTAGCCAACTTTCTAAACCCCCAGGCACAGTTACAGGCTCTAGCCAACTTTCTAACCACCTATTCACAGCTACAAACTCTAACCAGACCTCTTACCTCACAGCCACAGTTACAAACGCCAGTCAGCCACCTAGCCACAGTTACAAGCGCCAGTCAGCCTTCTAACCACCTAGCCACAAAAACAATCATCAGTCAGCCCTCTAGAGACAGTTACAATTGCCAGTCAGCTCTAAAACCATCCAATTAGAGCGCAAGCCACCACTAAGCTATTTGTTCGTTGTCGGGAACTCACTTGCTCGTTGTGTTCCATCGTCTGCCGTAGGTAGGTGAGCTCCGAGTCTCTGTCCCTAAGGGCAGCCTCCAGCTCAGCAACCCCTGAGTCTGAGGGCGAAGGGGTGAGGTTCAGGTGACCCACCCCCGACAGGGGTCTGAAGGAGGCCGATGACTTGGTGCTGTTAGGCAACATCCATGACATGATTAATATCAACATTCCCGGCTGCAGCTACAGCTTTGGAATCATTTTATTGTCCTTTTGTCTTTGTGCACCGTATCTTACTAATCCAGGGGCAAAATAACGTTATGTCCAGGTTAAGTTAAGTTGAGTAAAAAACACTTGGAGGGGAGAACAATGAATATGAAATACTTTTAAGATATATTATTATTATTAGCACCGCATCTTACTACCCGTTCGGATTATACACACGCTAATGTGTAATGGTAATATGAGTGTGAGATGAAATAGAGGACATACATGTTTAACGTGGAATCCGAACCACAGTGGAGGCCTGGCATTCCACACATTCACAAGTTGTGATTAATACACGTCTTGTCAGAGATGAAGGAAAAGTTTGGCAATCGGATGAATCTGTGCCGGGACCGAGGATTGAACCCCGCACCCCCAGCACATAAGTCTGACACCTTACCCTTAGACCACCAGGTCACCTTTTAAGATGTAGATTTTGAGCAACATTTTTTGTCATTTTTTTAAATTATTACCATTTTTTAAATATTACAAATTTTCAAAAACCAGTCATTAAATCTAACACAAATTTTAGAGCTAAACTCGAAATAAAACATATTTCCCAAGTATGACCCTATGTCACTTAATTTCCAGGTTTATATAAAATCCACTTAACGTTTCGGCTGTAGCCTCAAGGACAAATATATATGAGGCCAGAGGACTTTAAGAACAGCTTTTTTGGGTTCGAGCAAGGCCTACACATCAACACGTCAATATTTATCATTATAGTGAGGTTGATTACAATACTGTATTGTTAAATGGGAAATTTAAAAACAATACACGAGATAAAAACTATAATTATTCCCTAGGTTCAATAAGTATTGCTAATAGTAGTAAGAGATAATAATAGGGCTTTTCATTTAGCCCTCTTCACATGGTTCGCTATATAGGCTTGAACGACAGCAGTTAGTGAAAATGTATTAGAAATTATCAGTATTTGACCAAATGTAATATAATCCATAACATATTTGTAACCAGAAATAACAACTAAAGTAAATTAAATGTCAATTAAAACAAATTAACAACAATAGTCATAGCTTTAGAACGCTTGAAGCCGGATGGGAAAACGAGAGTGTTTCGCAAGTGTTTCAGGAACTTATAAAAAAATGGGAGCAATTTTTAAATCATTTTATGGTTTTATTTTTGTTCAGTAGTATAAAAATTACTAGTATACTGACATATAGTGGTTGGTTATCGTTTTACTTACATTCCCAATTCGCCTTTCTTTTAAAAAAAATAGAAATCAATTTTTGAACATTGGTTCACAATACCTACTTGTAGTCTTCTTCATTTTTATTTCAATGTTTTCAACTAACTTTCACCTAGTCAAATGAGTTCTAGTACTTCGAAATCGGTTTTAACAACACTGTTTTAGGCATAAACAAACTTATATAGTTTTCACAAAATAATGTATATAAAAAAAATCCAACACGAGGCACGCCAGTGTCTACAAAGGCCTGCACACACCAACGGGGGAACGAACGCGAGAATTTCTGGCGAGGGAAAAATTGGCGGGATTGAGCGTGGCCATATCGACGCGAAGCGATTCGCGGTAGTTCAAGAAAGGATACCAGTGTATGTACAGATTAGAAAATAAATAAATCAAAAGTAGAGTGTAGATATTATGGGTGATCTAGGGACCTTTGATAAGTTTCAAAATCGATTGGGGTCGAAAAGGGCTGCCTGCCTACATTTGGTCTAAGGTGACACTCTCACGATAGACTGGAATGCTGATGACTGGAAGATTGGGATTATTTTCCTGGTCCAGTGAGGGTGTATGAGGGTGGAGGCAAGGGCAGATCAAGGGCCTGTTGTCGAGGAAGGAGACGATTGGTTTTCATAAGGCTCCTTCAAGTGGCATGATGATACATCACCACCGTGTGCAACCAACTGACAAAACGACTAGTGGGACGCGGGAAAACTGTGCATGCAGCGAACCATGCTGGACGACGCTACAGTCCCGCGTTCACTAGCAAATACGCGGGATTTATTCGCGCCGGTTAGTGCATTCCTATATGGCTATATCCTACAGTTAAATTGTTATTTCGCGTGAATTTTGTTTCCGCTTACGCGTTGGTCTGCGCGGCGCGGGCCTTAACTATGATCAAATTACGTGGCCTCATAGCACAGGCTACACAATACACGAAAATGTTTCTGTCTAACATGGGTACTGTGCATGAGCTACAGGTGGTCTATCGGCCATGTGGACGACTAAATAATGTAAATTATTTAAACTTTTTGAAGTAAGTTGTTCGCCAAATAGTTCGTTCACATAACCTAAGGCTGGGACCAAACTCTTTTTTTTCATTTTGCTGTTTCATTGCTTTAATTTTTATTTAACTTCAACAAGACTAATATAATTTTTGGTATTGTGGCATGTTCTATAAAAATTAAATATGCGAATTTTGAATAAAGGATTAGTTTAATCGAGTTTGTTCAATGTTACTGGGCGCCAGAATATTAGTAAGTAAATTGCTAAACAATCTTTCCTAGATTCTTGCCCCCTTCCTTAAGTTCAAGCGCTTATCTTTATTACTCGTTGGGAATATCGCCAAATGTACAATAATGGGGTAAAGATGGAAGAGGTACATTTAAGAGGAAATGTACTTTCATTAGAGAAAAGGAATAGTTGAAACTACTTTGGGTAAAACAACCAATTACTATTAGAAATCTGATGAAATTCCAAGTTGAGAGAAAACTATCAGGACTTTTTCAGTATTTGCATTGTTATTTTGTAAAAGAATTACGGTATTGTATGTTATTCAACCCACTTAGGTGGCCACACGGTTTAAGGAATCACTCTCGCTGATTGAATTGCCAATGATGAGAAAAACTGTGTTCGAGTTCCACTCAAGTGTATTGATAGCATATTTTTCTAATTTGTTTAACTACTACATAAATGTAAGAACATTACCTCTTCATAACTACTACACTAGCGTAGTTAATATACATCCGTACAACCCACACGGATGTTGAGTCGTGGTTAAAAAAACACTAGTTTTTCCAAAATAAAAATTAATAAACCGTTTTGTAATTTTGAATTAAAAAACTCAAAGAATATTGTCCCTAATAATTACTATTTTTAATAAAATTTCTTTAATTATTTATACCTTGATTTTTTTTCTTACGCGAATGAACATTCGTAATATCTTTTAGATAAAAATATTTTGGGCGCTCAACTCTTATAACATTATACTACAATATTACTGGTATTGATATCGAGCCAAAAATGACAGTTGCGGGTTAGAGATGACTTAACGAATCCACACGTGAAAGTAGATCTTGTAATTTTTATAGCAATCAGATAAGTCCGTTAACAAGAAAATTGAGGTATATTAATAATTTATCTCAAAGTGCCATATAAAAAGTTTTGGATACAATTTTGATAACTCTCTTTAAAATAGCAATCTAAGAAGTAAATATTTGTATTGCGTTTGTTACAATAAATTTTTTTAGCACCGCATTTTACTACCCGTTCGACTTAGACGCAATATTTTCAAATTCCATTTTAAAAGATTTGTACTCTTGTTAAAATATGAGTTAATGTAAAGAGTACTCAAAGAGGTGGCCCAAGGGTTTAATAAAATAAACTCTAGGTTCTTTGAAATTGGTCATTGCTAAAGAGAGATAAGGATTCAATACCCTTCCCCTCCCCGGTAGTGTGGATCGTTTATGCGACTTTCACTGTGGTTTTCCCATCCTCTCTCCACGCTAAAATGAGTGCATTTGCATCAAACTACCCTCCTAATTCCTTACACTTCGATTATTATTTGAATTGCTGTTTGACACAGGGATCTATTAAAGGGGTAGAAATGAGATGGGTCAATGGAAGTTCATTCATATTAACGTGGGGAGAGGATTAAAAAAATGGATAATCCATACAGATAAAAATCATCCTTAATGTACACAGGCAGGGTTCGAACCCTCAGCTCTAGAATAACGCCCACCTTGTACAATATGAATCAGCGATTAGGTCACATGTCCACTGATGCGAATACTTGGATTGAAGTTGTACCTTCTGTTGAAAGAACTATTTCGATAATTGAAATGAAACCCTTATTACCTGTTGACGTGATTGCGCGTGCGCATACTGGCGGTGGACGCCGGGGACTCTCGCACGTTCTCCGTGCCAGTGTAACCCCCCAGCTTCCTACCGCCGCCGCTAGATGTCACTGGAAGGGACGTTAGGGACGCCATGGCTAGGGGTGGTGAGGTAGACAGGTATTTGCGGTCCAAGGAGTAGTTGCAGGCGCTGCCGGTATGATGGCGCAGGTCGCTGCTACCTGCGGAGATACCGGACAACCGTTAGCCATACGTTTATAAGTATTAGAGTGTTGCTAATCGTCGCTGTGCAATAGCTCATATGATATCATCATTATAGGTTATTTTGGAAGGAATTAACAGTTTAGAGAGTATCTGATGTAGTTTCATGTGTATACTAATTTATCAGTTCGTTATTCGTTCATACAAAAGCCAACTATTTAACGTCTCAAAATTTAAACACATTCAAGTTTTTTTTAGACATTCCCTGTGTTTTCCCTGTTTTATCCTGACACAAAAAAGACCTTTGTTTTCCTGGTTTTTCAGGCGCACGAGAACCTGAAAACACATGAAAACGCTTGAAACGCTGCAAGAAATGATACGTTTCCACCGGTAAAATGACTATAAATAATGTTCACTATTTTTACTGATTGAAAAGAAAACTTATTTCAACAAGTATTTTTTACTATATAATTCAAACATGCCTCAAACATATAAATTATTATTATTAGCACC
>CABFOW010000443.1:0-19739 GCA_902141385.1 Timema californicum | reverse complement strand
GTCATAGTAACGAAAGAAGACAAGACCAATGCAGTCATAGTAACGAAAGAAGACAAGACCAATGCAGTCATAGTAACGAAAGAAGACAAGACCAATGCAGTCATAGTAACGAAAGAAGACAAGACCAATGCAGTCATAGTAACGAAAGGCACCACGGCCATTATAATGCCGAAGAAGATTCAGTAAATATTGCTACATTATAACTATAAACACTATAGTATTAGTACTCTATAATGTGTGTACTCACTGCCATACAGGGTGAGGTGAGAGCCCGGCCTGGTGAGTATGGGGGTGGAGCCGTATCTCTCACCAGTGTTACTAAATCTCGTCGAAGGAGACATGCTTCCAGTCACTGGTTTGAAGGCGATGGGCCGGATCACCACCTTCCCCTGGAACAAGGAACACTCGATTATTACTTATCAAGGTGTTCAATTTTTAATAGCTGTAAAGCCGAGTTTAACCGTAAATATTTACGAAATAAGGGGGAAATGTTTGTTTGTTAAATTATTTTACACTATTCTGTGTAATTTAAACACACATCTCTACTCAAAATACCCGCATAGGAGAGGAGCAGTTTGAGATATCAACCTCATCCGGTTAGTTAGAAACTGGTGGGGAGGGAGGGAGTTGTTAATTTTCTCAATGATTTTACACTCTTCCTTCATGAAAATACGGGCACGCTTTCTCTAAATTATATATTTCTCATACCTACCAAATAAATATTCATATAGATGAATATATCATACGTGTAGTAAGACGCAGTGTGGGACAGACTGAGCAAAAAATATTCTGGAAGTATTTCAATATAGGCAGAGGCACCGGAAAGTTTTTTTTACCAGGGCTGATGTTAAGTCCATGATAAGTTAGGTAGAGTTAATATCAAAAAGTACGCGAACATACTTAACACCACTACCACTGATCCACTATTTGATGGGTTCTGTTTGTTTGTGTGATGTGTGTAGGTATATATATATTTATATGTATATAAAATCACGTATATATCACTATTATTATTTTTAGCAGTGTCTTACTACCCTTTCGGGTTATACGCACTTACGCTAATGTGTGATGGTAGAGTGATTGTGAGATGAAATGGAGGACCTACAGTTTTAAAGTGTAATCTGAACCACGGTGGAGGCCTGGCATTCCGCACAATCACAAGTTGTGATTAATACACACGTATATATCATATGTATAATATGTATACATAATAAAGTGGAAGAAAAGTAAAAACAAAGTAAAGAAAATTTCTCGGTCCCAGGCTTAGAAAAGAGATATTTAGTAACCAATAAGATTCAAATTTCATGAACATAATAATAATAATTGTAATCATCAATATTTAAGGCTGAGCTTTATTGCTCATTTTAAATTCTCGATTTGAATAAAGAGTAATAATTTGATTGATAAAAATATCGAAACTTGTTTGAATTTAAGGTTTGTTTAGTAATAGGTTGCACTTATTATCCTTTCTCCTACATAACTAAAAACAAAATATTACAGGGTCGTTGAACTCAAAAAGTGTGTATATTAAGAAATATTAAACCATGAAAATATTGGATTAATCTTGTCAATATTTTTAATGTTACTCGTCGCGAGAATTATGATTAAATAGTAGCAAAAATGTCCTTAAGAAACTGCCCCCTGCCTTCTCTCCCAGAAATAGATCGGGGTGGGGAGGCAATGTATCCATGCCTGCCCTAGTTCCAGTTATACGAATGTTGGCCAAGGTCCGGTGAGATTGGTGACACGTTGTCTCATCTTAGTGACAATTGTATTTCTATTGTTGTGACAAATAATGTAGATGTCTTTGCAAGGTGATCACTCAGAACAAGATATATTAATACAAATCACAGTATTTGATAAATTATATATAGGGGTTACGTACACAAAATAAAAAGTAATTCGAAAGCATTATATAATGTAAGCTATATTTTTAGCAGGATTTTCAATAAGTATATGAAGGCATGGCATCGTGATTATCAAGGTACACAGTTTAATGATAGCTTTCGCACGTTACGGCACGGCGAGGATGCCGTGTTAGCGATGGCGTATGATATAGGGACGGCCTCAGTGCCGTCAATGGTGCGCCTAGATGGTAGAGATACATTGTGTCTGATGCAGCTCTTTAGACGCCACGGTAATTCGTCTCTGGTCCTCACGGAGTGCTAGCTTCAGTCCTACGTTGATCATTGTATTGAGTAGACGCTATCACTTCCGGAACATTCAAAATTGATGTTGAGGCATTAAGTGCAAAAGTAGAATTGCGTCTTGTGATTTGGACTAAAGCTTAGAGGAGTACAAATCTCGGATTAAGTCATCAGCCTGGAGGGAAGTTGGTGCTTTAATCAAACTAGGATTTGATATATGAGAATATGAGAAGGCATACACCACAAATCCTTTCTTTGGCCCATGTTAGCACACTGGAACAGAACTAGAAAATTGAGGGGGACCAATAGGAGGAGATTCAACAAGACACGGCGCGCCGTTGATACAGACGGTTGTAACACGGTGAGCACCGTGATTCACGGCTCACGCCATCCACAGTGATGTCGAAAAACCATCACGTGTGAAATCCGCCTAAGCAAGCACCGTCATCCAAGTAACACTATTTTAGGACGTTGTCCTTGCATCTTTCCATGTGGTATCGAAGTTTGATAAGATTTTTATTTTATAAAAGTTTTTCAAAACCAATTGGTAAAAAATAGCGGCAAAATTATATTTATAATGCCTGGGACTGTGCATGTACCCTTGTGAAATAAATGTTGACAGGCCTACATAAAATGCAACATGTTTATGTTAATATAACAACATTATTTGAAATATCCTTACTGTTAAAAAACATAAATAAGTTTGCGGATATTGATTGAAAGCAAAGTGAGGTAGTTATCCTGAGTAAGGGAGAGGATAAGGATTCTCAACTCCCGAAATCGTACAGACTGATATTTCTCTTAAATGTATGCAGAAAATTGCAATAAAAGATCCAGTGCAATAGATTGCAAAAACATAGCGAGGCTGTGGGGCTGCATCAACAACAGTACGGTTTCAGGAGTGGCAGGTCTGCGGAGGACGCTATCTGTGAGGCCATGAGTCTTGAAGATAGGGTTAGACATAAATAAGTAATGGAGATATTGGTGGACATTTCGGGAGCGTTTGACAACTTGTGGTGGCCGGCGCTATTCGGGAGGCTAAGAGAAATTAGATGTCCGGGGAACCTCTATAGGAGTCTTATGGACTACTGTAGGGGAAGATACGCGAACCAGGAATTACAGTAAGCAAAAAACTTACGAAAGGATGTCCCCAGGGGTCGGTCTGTGGGCCGATCTTTTGGGACGTAGCACTCGAACCTGGTTTAGTGGAGATGTAGTCACTCCCTGAAACGGCGGGGGTGGTTGCCTTTGCGGACAATATACTCATAATAGTTGAAGATAACATCTAGAAGAGAATTAGAAGCCAAGAGTGACGCAGTTCCTACTGGGCTGAACTCTTGGTGTAAAAAGGTAAAACTGAGCTTAGCTCCTGCAAAGACAACTTACGTGTTATTCAGGGGGTACTCAAGAGAAACCCGAGGGTTAAGATTGACGGACAGACGATAAGATGAAGCAAGGATACCAGATACCTGGGCGTGATGCTGGATGAGAGGCGCGACTTCTTGACGCACGTGGAGAACGTATGTGGAAAAGCTTTGAGATCTGTGAATAAGATCATCAACATAGGGCAGGGCAGATTTAAACTGTCTTGTGAGGCTGATCAGATCGTATCACCAGGCTATGTTGGTCTTCATAGTGGGTTACGGAGCTGGCGCGTGGACCCATTGGCTCAGACAGGTCAGAATCAGAAGTAAAATCAGAAGCCTTCAGAGAAGTGTACTTTTGAGGCTATCTGACCCTTGGACTTAGAAGTAAGAAGGAGAGTGGCATTGTATTTAATAAGGAAGGTGGATATGGAAGATGTGGTTAATCTCACGAGAGCAGGAATAACAACGGGACTTCAGGTCAGGAAATATCTGGAAGAGGAGTGGCAAGACGAGTGGGAGCGGAGCAAAACAGAAAGAAGAACGCATAAGATATTCCCAAGCGTTGCTGAACGGTTGGGAATGGAGTACCTGCAGCCCTCTCCAGGTTTGGTACATTTTATTACTGGGAATGGTCCATATAAGGCCGATCTCTTCGCTAGATGACTGACGGATACAGGAATTTGCGATTGTGGTAGGGAGGTGACGCCGGAACAAGTCGTGCTGGATTGTATCGAGACGTTGGAAGATAGAATGAGCCTGCAGATACCATTGCAAGCGAGCACGGTTTATCACATACTGCGTGACGTGGACCAATGGTGTCTCCTGGATTCTATCGCGGATAATGTGTCCAAATACGAAAGAGATAAGTACTTAACTGCAATGAAAATAGAGGACAAAATAGACTGGTCATCTTAAGACAAGGGTACATGACGGAGAACGACAGTGACATGAGAGAATACAGTGACGTTACAATAGATATGGATGACACATAGCGGTATGACTTGAATAAGTCAATAGATGTGACAAAGACAAATTGGATTATCGGCCGGCTGGGTAGAATGTGGTGGGGGTCTCCAAGCAAACTGGAGCTTAGTTGAGGGAAGGAGTGCTCTCTGGATTCCAGTAATGTGAACTGCTGATCAACTGGAGGGCGCCTTGATACCAGCTAGGGAGTACAAGAGAACAACATCTTCAGACGGGAGAATCAACCCCTCACTCATAGGGTCCAGCCCACTTGGCGACAAGTGTGTGATGCTGGGCTGGAGCTGTTGGGCATCTGGTCCGACCACTGATTCATCGGATGGCTGCTCTCAGTTCAGAAAATGGATCGGCGATAACAACTGAAAGACCCTGCAGCCAACTATAAGAAAAACTTGTATTTAGGTTAAGTTAGTATTAAGTATTTTTATAAATTTTTAGGTTAAGTTAGTTGTAAGTCCATAGATGGTAATATTGTGGGTGGTAAGTGGAGCGAAATCTCCTGTAGGGCATCTTCCCAGGTGGCGGGGAGGGGGATGCCCACCCCCACTGGGGCTCTCGCTGATTTAGGGACTATTAGATCCAGAGTGCGGTGGGACACCCAGTGGGGCAGGGCACCAGGGGTTTAATATACCCGGGGCGGACCAACTAGCAGGTTAGGTATAGGAAAGAAAGACAAATCGGACTTTTAGATTTAGGTGTTTATTCTAAATGTATTCTTGTATTTAAAAAGAACATAGCTAAAAGATGTAATGTTAATTCAAGATGTAGATCTAGGTCCCGAACTACATGCTAGGAATCGGGATAAATAGTGTAAATATATAAATATTGATTGAGGCAATTTGGTTATCAACTATAATTATTTTAATTTACATTCCATTGTTCATTCAATGCTTCTTACACACTCTTACACAACCAATCTCCTCAATTACCTTGGCTTTCCTATAATATTGTATTCTCTTTAATTAGTTTTATGATTTAATTAGTGAATGTAAAAGTGGTGGTGGTCATAATCTCCTCAATTACCTTGGCTTTCCTATAATATTGTATTCTCTTTCATTAGTTTTATGATTTAATTAGTGAATGTAAAAGTGGTGGTGGTCAAATATATTCTACATTATCTAATGGATTTGTTCAAATTATTTTCCTTGACACCCGTTTTCCCCTTCAATTAATATTATAATTTATAAGAGAATACCTTATTAGAATCTGCAATAAAATTGTGTTTAATTTTTTCTTTAGATTTTTCCTGAATATAAGAATTCTAAAATCTTCTTAATAATCTTAGTACTTTACTATCAATTATCTTTCTCTTATCGTATATATTAGATAAAGTAGATTAATGACTTGATGCTTATCATCATAGCTTTGTGATGTCTTATTGATGCGTTAAATTTCAATTATATTTTTCTAAAAGGAATACGATATATTTGTAGGTTCTGAGCAGTGAACTGAACGCTTTCGTGTGCGATCTTGATCACCTTTGACCGCCATCGCCGCCGAATCGATGTGTGGAAACCTTAACGTTAATAGCAGCTTTAGTGTGGACATCATTTTAAACACAAATAATTATTTTCTCTGTTTAAGGTATTTAAATATAAATTTCTAAATCGACTGATTATATCAGTACACGACTTATAAAAAAACATAAACTTCTATAACAGACAGCCTCCAGACATTAATTCCTCATTGTAAAGGGTGAAAAACACATTTTCACCAATGATAGCATTTCCAACCATGCCGGGAATTGAACCCGGGACTCTTAGCTTAGTAGACACACGCTCTACCGACTTAGGCCTAGAAAGGTGTCGTAGCCCAAATTATTATTATTATTANTCACAAGATGTCTTGTCAGAGGTGAAGGAAGGATTTGGTAATCAGATAAATCTTTGCCGGGACCAAGGATTGAACCCCGGCCGCCAGCATAGAAGTCTGACACCTTACCCCTAGACCACCAGGTCACCGATCGTAGCCCAAATTATTTTAGCTAGTATATTATTCTAAAAGTGTCAACTTATTAATAGCTTGGTAAATAAACAATTCAGGAGTTCAGGATTCAAACCACGTGACCTCTTTATCAATCATTACTAAAAAAAAATTCCCTATGCCCCACGTCTTACTACCCACCTAAGATATCCGCACGTTTACACTAATGGGTAGAGGGGAGGAAATAATTTAAATAAATGAATCGGCATTTGCGTGGAAGTAAAGTGGAAAACCATATAAGAAAACACATTCTCAGTGTATCCGCTGGAATTTGGACCCCGACCTCCTTGGCAGCAGAACAACAGACTAGATGAATTTACGTCTGGTCCACGAGCCCATAAATACGAGTTATGGAATATTTGAGGAGCAGGATTCGGAAGGTGAATTTCAAGGTAATCCTGAAAGTAGAATGATAAACGATATTTTGGAACAAAAATCTCTAGTGCATCTGGTAAAGACCGGTCCACGGCCATTAGGCTAAGAGTCAGACGTGATGACCACACACCTAGCCATGCCGGTAGATCCCACTCAAGGAAGGCAAGCAACCTTCATTAGTAAAATAAAAAAAAGGTCGTGTTGCGATATTGAATTGACGCGGAATAGACCGCCCAGACAATGGCGACAGTCTCGAACAGCCGCTGTGGCTGTGACGTCACCAGAATGTTAATAGGACACCAGTGGTGGCCCTAGACACATCCGGGATTCCAACCTTTCGCTTTGGGTGGCTTATTATTAGTTCTCCCCCTTTTCCCATAGCCAGCAACAACGGCTGAACTGCGGTATATCACTGGACCACTTTGTTCTGTATACAAAAAGAACAAAAACTGGTTCAGACCCTTTTTGAAGGAGGACCAGACCGTGAGAAATACTTGCTTAAGTTGGAGTGCTAGTGAGAGCGAGTTTAGTGCATTAATTTTGCAGTTTTTATAGCACAAAAATTTTTTGGGCAAAATAAATCAAATATTTCTTCTATAGAATCATAGAGTTTAGTTTTCTGCATATGCTAATCTCAACAGTTGTTGAATATCTGTCATGAGCATGGCAGCATTTGGTGACAAACTTTTTAAATAAAGATAAAAGTCTGTCACCAAATGCCGCCATGCTCATGACAGATATTCAACAACTGTTGAGATTAGCATGTGCAGAAAACTCTATGATTCTATAGAAGAAATATTTATTTTGGCCAAAAGATGTTTGTGCTATAAAAACTACAAAAATACTGCCCTAAGCTCACGCTCACTAGCACTCCACCTTTAGAGTTAATAAGGGATATAAGTCACCAAGAGTCAAGGAAATCGTGCACGTTATAAATTGGCCATGGGCTGAATTGAGTTACAAAAGAGTAAATATGATAAAATGACCCCCTCCAAGAAACCCTTCACATCTAACACACTGAAATATATCTACTTTGGATCTCAAGAACTCACTTAGGAGTAGGGGCAATATGCAAAAACATTAGTAAATGCTTAGTGGACCGATAGGGTAGTCCCGAGCACACTATCGCTCCACCTTTTAACCTATGCTGATAAGTATTCCCAGGGTTAAGACTTGTGTTACTCGTCCACTCAAAAACTTCCACGCGATAAAATAATAGGTACGTGAGTCCTTTTAACCCACTAGATAAGCAAAAAATTATTATCTTTTGTGAGGCAGAAAACGCCGGTTTTAAAAGTTTGGTGGGAAAAGATAGAGAAATGAATCGTTCATACAAGGATAGCATGGTTAACAACATTCACCCTTGACACTTCAGGTCAAAGCCAGCCATAACTTAACAAACATCTAGGACGCAAGGGTTTAAATCCCAGTTTGGGGCACTTGACAAGTTTTTCACTTGTTGTTTTGAAAAATATTAATGTCAAGATTAAAAACTATACAGTTTATATAAACAAGTCGTACTTTACTCGACCCACTAAGTGAATTCATATAATATGAAAATATCGCAACTAATTTGTTTGTGAAGTTAATTTATTATAAGTTATTATGGTATATAATATATATACAATAGTGAAAACTAACTACGAAGATTATCTTAAAAAATAGCATGCGTATTACTCGTATCGGTGAGCGCACGGAATAAACGTCGAGCTCGCTTGGTCCGGTTTCATGGTGACGGGAAGGCTTGAGCTCGATTCCCAGCTGGCTGTTCTGCGGGTGATTTTCCTAAAAAGGTTTTCCACTATTCCTCTACGCAAATTTGGGTAAATTTCCATTCGAGTCTATTTTCCCCATTCTTACCACAATAGTGCAATTAAATGTGGATAGCCCGAACGAGTATCAAAACGAGGTTCAAAATATACATTTGTTTATTTCCTCTAAATTAAGAATTCTCAACCTTTCTAGGTTTGTGGCACCCTTGTTAAGAGGATTAGAATTTCTTGGCACCCTTGTAAGAATTTTCGCAAACCTTTCGTTTTTCACATTTAAAAAATGTTTGTATCCAAAGTAGGATATTTCAGAGTAGCATATTAACTAATTAATATTGTTTTAATTTTGTAACTAATTTAAATTAAAACTATCATTTTTACTCACTTACTGAGTATATTGAAATTATAAATAATCATAACACTGAATTAAATAAATAGATACTTCACGGGAAAATGTTTTAAAATTGGAGGTCGTTAGAAGCTATATAACATTCGATGCAAGGCCATGCTAAAGCTTAATATTCGAGAATATCAAAAGGGAGTGAAATACATCTAGAGGTGACCAATTTGTTTCAGGGTGACGAGGAGGATTTTTCCAAGGAGGGGAGGTGCCAATATGATTATATGTTACCAAAAAAATTCTACCAGAATCTTGTAATAGTTTTTGTGTTGAAAGTGTGAAGAGTAGGCCTACGTAGCCCCACGGTACCACCGCCACTGGCTACACCTTACAGTTACAACACAAAAATTATGGTAGAATTCTGGGAGTAAAACACTTTGTATACCAATATTTTTGTACCGTAAAAAGTGATATTATTCTAACATTATATATATATATATATATATATATTAAAAGTCACAAATGAATAAATATAAAGACATAAATATATTAACATTGTTTGAGCATATGTGATAACTGTAAAAAGTGGATCATACTTTTGAATAAAGGTTCTTCATATTTTCAATTTCTAACTGACGGAACAATTCAAGCACTTTTCCCGGTCTTGCCGATCAGTGGCTTGTTCTAACCATTTAACTTAATCTCAGAACTGTAATACTTCCAGTAAATCCAGCTGGCTGTTCTGCGGGTGATTTTCCTAAAAAGGTTTTCCACTATTCCTCTACGCAAATTTGGGTAAATTTCCATTCGACTCTATTTTCCTCATTCTTACCACAATAGTGCAATTAAATGTGGATAGCCCGAATGAGTATTAAAAAAAGGTTCAAAATATAAATTTGTGTATTTCCTCTAAATCATGAATTATCAACCTTTCTAGGTTCGTGGCACCCTTGTGAAGAGGATTAGAATTTCTTGGCACCCTTGTAAGAATTTTCGCAAACCTTTTATTTTTCACATTTAAAAAATGTTTGTATCCAAAGTAGGATATTTTAGAGTAGCATATTAACTAATTAATATTGTTTTAATTTTGTAACTAATTTAAATTAAAACAATCATTTTTACTCACTTACTGAGTATATTGAAATTATAAATAACAATAACACTGAATTAAATATATAGATACTTCACGGGAAAATGTTTTATAATTGGATGTCGTTAGAAGCTATATAACATTTGATGCAAGGCCATGCTAAAGCTTAATATTCGAGAATATCAAAAGGGAGTGAAATAAATCTAGAGGTGACCAATTTGTTTCAGGGTGACGAGGAGGATTTTTCCAAGGAGGTGAGGGGGATGCCAATCTGATTATATGTTACCAAAAAAATTCTACCAAAATCTTGTAATAGTTTTTGTGTTGAAAATGTGTGGAGTAGGCCTACGTAGCCCCACGGTACCACCGCCACTGGCTACACCTTACAGTTACAACACAAAAACTATGGTAGGATTCTGGGAGTAAAACATTTTGTATACAAATATTTTTTTAGAGTAAAAAGTGATATTAATTTAACATTACATTTATTAAAAGTGACAAGTGAATAAATATAAAGACATAATATATATTAACATTGTTTGAGCATATGTGATAACTGTAAAATGTTGTCTTCCTATCTGCATCTGACAGTACGTGTGGATGCTAACCGCCTTTTGACTAGACAAAACATGTTGGCAGTCGTGTTAGTGGTAATTATGTCAAGAAGTAGAATTTTTCTGTAAATTTGATACCCATTCGAGTTTAGGAAAATGCATAGCCTAGTTTGATCATACCTTTGAATAAAGGTTCTTCATATTTTCAATTTATAACTGACAGAACAATTCAAGCACTTTTCCCGGTCTTGCCGATCAGTGGCTTGTTCTAACCATTTGACTTAATCTCAGAACTGTAATACTTCCAGTAAAACGTGGTCGAAAATTAGCAAATTATTTACCTTTAAATACAAATGTTTAAAGCCATAAAACAAAAAATGTAAGGTTTTTGGTGCCAAATAGATAGATATGTTAAGGTGCGGATGTAGGGAACGTAAGAAAATACCAGTGCTTTTGCAGTTTTTATAACAAACCTTTTTTTGGTCAACATAATAGTTAAAATAAAATATTGCTTCAGTACAAATATAGGGATTAACTTACATCAAATGGTGACCTAAACATTTGTTCAATATCTGTCATGACTCATGAGTATAGCGGCATTAGATGACAAAAACATTATAAATGAAAAGAAAAAGTTGTCATTAAATTCCAGAACCCCATTGACAGATATTCAAGAACTGTTGATATTACCACGTGTAGCAAATTAAATTCCATATCTGTACTGAAGCAATACTCTATTTAGTTAGAACAAGAAATAATTTGTATATAAATACTGTAAACACACCAACCTTTTCTCGCGTTCCCTCGTCTTCATTTTGGTGTGAAACATATTTTGAAATAACAAACTACGTTGAATTTCTGGACGTCTGCAACGTGTCTCGGCGTTCCGTTCGGCGGCATCCTTAATATTGTCTGGTTTATTTTAAGCTTTTGGGATTATTTATTAAATACCTACCTATCTTTGAAACAAAATTAAAAATACCCCACCATTTAAAGTTTTCTAATACTTGAAAAATAATGTGAGATATTGATGATCGCCGGAATTTTCCCCTCTCTCCTTGAAACCAACACATCATGTAGAGGAGTAGATGGAGGAGTGGCCCCACCTGCTCGTCAAAAGGTCCAGGCATGCCACTGAAAATTATCTCCACCCCCCCTCCTCCCACCCATTTTGCCTTCACTAGGTCAACCCTCTCCCTCACTCATTTATCACCGCGCCTTGGAATGGGCTATAATCACGCTAGTCTATAGACCCAGAGTCTTGGAACAAGGTCTAGCAGCCCTACCTGGACAGCCCATTAATGGGGGATTAGAAGGGGAAAGCGATGTTTGGCCCGCGGGCAGCGTGCTGCCCTCAAGACTGGTGTCTTCTCCTGACTCCGGAATAAAACTGCGCATGTATAGTCGGATCACCATAAGAAGAGCCTTGTATGGCGTTTCAAAACGTTACTATAAGGAAATCGTGGTAAAAAAAATTAGTTAAAAAACATAGTCTAAAAATAGTTTTGCTCTCAAAATGTTTTAATCACATCGGCGGTAGCGCGGACTGAACGCCAAACTCGTCTAGTCAGGTTTGCCGGTGACGAGAAGACGTAGAGGTTTGAATCACAGCCGGGTGCACTGATGATGTTTCATCTCTGAATAATTTCCCTCTATCTTCTTGCAAGTAGCATGTATACATTTCCTCTGCCTTTCTCATCCTTAAGGCATTAGTGTAAATATGTAGAGCCCGAACGGGCCCTTTAAACTCCTCGGGGGAACTTTGTGAAAACCCTAGATACCAAGTTGTAGCCCAATCGGTAAATTGGTTTCAGCTCTAGCCTAAGATACAGGCAGATATACAGAACGGCATCCCTAAAACCAATGTCAGGTTAAAGTGGTCATTAAACATCAACATATATTAACATCTCGATTTTTTTTTACAATCACAATATTTTCACTCTTCTAACGGCTGCGAGATAAAAAATATAATAACGGATTTATACATTTAATTATTTGTTGTTTTCAACTGAAGATCCTTTTATTTTAAATTAACCCAAGTTCTCCAAACTGTGCGCACAGCAAAACAAAACAAAAGTATCTTTACTTAAAGAAAAACTTTTTGCTTTAAACTGTTTTGTAATGGCTTAAAACATGTTTTTCCAAAAGACCTTTTGCTGCAGACCGAAAAAGCACAGCGAAACAAAGCATTGGAGGGAATGGAGACTGCAGTGTTCCAGTTGCTGTACAATGTTTTACGAGGACGTTGCTGGTGTTATCTGACTCGGAACAAATCCTGAGAGATGTTGTTGGGCGCACCCATTTCAATTTTTATTTCCTGCCAAAGTGTGTCCAATACATCTATGTTATGGTCTTTCGCTGTGTAATCATACAGAGGGGGTCTAGCTGGCACTAACACGATCAGCTTATCAGCGTCTAACTCTATAACAATATATTGCTATACTGGGTGTGCACCGTGCATGTACTGTGACCGAGCTTGCTGGGATGGTTGGCGCATGCGCAAATAGAAATGTTTCACCTCGTACAATCGCCCTGTGTTTCGACTTCAGGCATGACTACTTGAACTTTGTTATGTTTTTAGGTAACACCTGGTGGTCTAGGGGTAAGGTGTCAGACTTCTATGCTGGCGTCCGGGATTCAATTCCTCGGTCCCGGCAAAGATTTATCTGATTACCAAACCCTTCCTTCACCTCTGACAAGACATCTTGTGAATGTGAGGAATTATAACCCGAACGGGTATTAAGACGCGGTGCTAATAATAATAATAATAATAATAATAATAATAATAATAATAATAATAATAATTTTCTGTAAAGCTTTTTTGATTTTGACTAATCGGTGTGCGGCAGTCCCATTTGAATACATTGAATTAATGTTTTTAAGGCATAATAAATCAAAAACGCTTTTGCTTTATTTTTCTGTTTTTTTGTTGTATGCGTCCAGCCTAACTACGAAACCACCACATTCCATCAGTATTATATGTTACACCTATCTTACTACCCATTCGGGCTATACGTATTTTAATTACGTTAGTGTGTTATGGGTGAAGGAGGTAGAATCAGAGAGCAAATGTACCCACATTTCCATGGGAGGAGAATGAAAAACGATTTAGAGAAAACCTCCTTCAGTTCACACGGCCTATATTTGAGCCCGACCTCCTCGTCACCGGCAAATCAGATCATAAAAGCCTTCCAATTAATCCCGCGTGCCCACATATGTAGGCGTAAATAATTAAGTATAACTCTTAACATAAAATATTGAAGATGTCTTAAATATATAAGCTAAATTTTATGAACCAGGCTCTAAAAGTAACTAAAATTCCCAAATATAAAAAGGTCCTGGACTAATAGCTTTGGAACATATTTGACCCTAGCTCACCTCCAGTAAATTTCTGGGTGCGCCATTGAGGTAAAGTTATTAATGGTACAAAGTCAAGTTTCCTTAATTGGTTTCTCCTGTAATGCAACTATATACTTAAAAAAAATCGGCGAAGTTCTGAGCTTAGTTCTCTTTAGAAAGGGAGAGAGGACCAAATGGAATGGAAGGGGTAGTTAGTGCTTATAGTTTTACAAGGAGTAGTCTGCTCCAACGATTGTTGAGGTGCCTTCTTTTTCAAAATATAGCAATGGAATATTTTTTTAGCTGTATAGAGTAATAAGGAATGCCTGACCCGTAGTTTAAAAAAAACAAAAAGAGACACATTCAAAAACAATTTGGAGGTTGTTTCAAAGGCGTAGACACAAGAAGGGTCAGGCTACTTCTGGCCTTATAGACCAGAGATGGCCAAACAGTCGATCGCCTGGTGATCGATTAAAATAAATTGAAAGAGAGGGCTTGTAGTTTATTTCTCAACTGAAGGCTATAAAAATCTAAATATCGAAGCTGTCTAACTGATGGACATTCACATTCCTGGCGGCTGGCTTTGTTCTAAGGTAGCTACTAACTTCTCATTCAACAAAATATCCTCAGATTATGAAGTGCCCCACGTTGTCTAACGCGGTACTATTGTGTTAAACTAAACTGCCGAAGACGGGGAGATCGGGTGCACTGAGGGTGGGTTTTTCACGCAGATGCGGGTACACTTTCACTAAATATAACCTTCCTAATGCTTAAAATCATTTAAGTAATTAATACATATGTGTATAACCCAAAAGGATAGTAAAACGCGGTGCTATAAACCTTAGTTTGATGAAAAACTCAGTTTCACTCAGCGAAAGGACTATAAGTTTTATATGCAATTTAATTTGACTATTAAAACACAAAATAGGATTTTAATTTTTTACCAATGGAACAAACAATAATCCTATGGCTCCATAATAGAACGCAAAGTATTTTCCTTCTCTGGAGTAGATCACTAGATCCATAAGTTTGGCCACGCCCGACGGTGGCCCTCCAGCACACGTAATCGATGATACAGCGTCCTAACCCGCGCATCTTTAAAATGGGCAGTGCGTTCCCTTAGAATAGTTGTTAAATTGTCAGCCCTGTTAACTCGAAAAATAACACTATATATACTGCAATTTGGCCTGATTGCCAAGAGGGCACGTTGCTATACGAGTTATGTCACTCGCAATACACAGCATTACAATGTTACAATAAACAAACACCCCAATTTATGTCATGAAGATTACACAATAATAATATTCCATAAAAAAAAGTTTTTGATATTTAACTCCAGCATAGCTAAATGCTCATACACTTTGTGTGCAATATTACAAAGTTTTATCAGAATGAACCGTTTTGTTTTCGAGTGATTGATTTTACGGATTTATGACTATGTAGTGAATCATTCATGGGTAAAAGGAGTTTTAAATTGTGTCTGGTATACTCTTTACAGTGATGAGGCGTGGAAGAGGAAAGTAAAATTAAAAGAAAATATACCCTCATTTATGTCGAGGCATAGTGGGTATTAATTTAGGAAAAATCACCCTTGGAGCACCCGGCTGGGATTGGAAACTCGACCTTCCTCTCCACCTATCAAACCAGGCAAGAAGATTTCGACCCACTTCGGTGGTCGCGTGGTCTAACGTGCTTATCTCGTGCTAGACTAGACTGTCGATGACGAATGGGTAGTAAGACGCGATGCTTATAAAAATTACGAATTCGACGCCTGAGCTCTTGCGCCCTCTGTTATGGGCACTAATAACCAGCCTGGTGATATAGCCAGGAGTGGAGGCGCTCCGTGAAACGACTGTGGCGCAGGTTCTCACGCTACAAGATTGGACCATGAGCCTCCAGGCGGGAGATGGGAAAGAGGGGGAGGAGAGAGAGGGGCGGAGACCCGCACGAGCTCAAACAGGCGCACGTGTGACACGAACTCATGTGTCCGTGTGTGTCACATTAACAAGGTACCTCCACCCTTTTGTAACGATGGTCAGTGACGTCACTTTCTCAGATATTTCAGGAAAAATCCCCATAGCGGGGCACACTAACTAAATTTCTAATCTGTTTTGCTGGTGACAGAGAGGTTGGGGGTTTGAATCCAAGCAGGGTGTACCGATGGTGGTTTCCTACTCTTCCTTCACGCAAACGCGGTACATTTAATTTACAATTTCATCTTACTCATCCCTTACCCGTGCAGAGGAAATATTGTAATCATGACCATTTTCAACCCCGAGATTATGCCGTTTGGCGTGCTTCTGATCTTAAAAACGTGGTTTGCATAGTCTTGTATGTCTGTCTTTATGCACTTATACCTTAAACCACAGTCGAAACGGTTTGATGGATTTCATTCACACTTGATATTGCGAAGACTCGCCAAGAGACAGCTGTTTGAAACTGGTGTGTGCAGCTCCAATGCACGCGAGCTCTCTTAATAAGCTGTGACTAAGAGAGCTCCATGAAGTTATAACCTGATGTTTGGTGTTAGAAATGTTGTTAAGAATCTTTACACATGATGAATATGCTGATATTGTGTTTGTTTACAGTTTTTGCAATACTTGGAGAGAATACCGTCAACGGTTTCCTAATCGCATAGTACTCGTACTAAGAGTGTTATAGGTCGCATTCGGTACAGAGTCAATGGCTAGACATAATCGGTCTGGGAGTAATATCGTAGACAAGTAACAACTTGGGGTTTTTTTAACTGAAAAAAAGAATTATCAGTAACAATGATTTCTCTCGCTTCATCACCCCATGAGAGTAGCCTTGGTTGAACACAAAGGCGGTCTAACACAGTAAACGTGCGGACAAAAATGAAGACAAGATTACATCAGTGAGACTTTTGAAGAAAAAAAAACAGTCTTGATAAACCATTGCAAATCTTTGCTTGCTAAAAAGCATGAATTAGCATGTTTCTTAAGAGTTCATTGTGAGGTTTCATTTACACGACTTTCGGGCGTTTTTTTTCTTTCTTCAACTCATTCACGATCGTATATCCATTTGTTTTGTTTCTTTGTTTTTCTCCCCCTAGTCTAAATTGATCGTGCAAATACTTTTATGGGCCATTTCATCACCAATGTTGTGAAATAGTGTACTTTCCCTCTCCCTGCTTGTACTAATAATCGTATTTAAAATATATTTTAATTTATTTTTAAGTTCATTTAGCTACCTCAGCAATATTATTAGTAAGAATAATACAAGAATCTCGTCCACAGAATTATTTATTACGAAAGATCACAGTATCTTATACCCAGGACCTCTGGGTGTGTTACACTTCACTGGCTGTATACTGTACTAATCTCTTTGTTTTTGCGAAGGGTATTATTTTAATCCAAACTGCGAATACATTTTAATGAACAAAGTATATTTTTTACGCCTCACAATCTTTACTAAAATCTAAACAATAAAAAATATTACTTCAGACATTTTGTAGGATTCAAAATTTCTTGCCGGCAACGTGTACACTCCAAATGTCTCAAACAAGAAATAAAACACTATGTCAATAAAAGACCAGCTACAAGGTGTTGGGCGTACCGCACCGTCAAGTTCCGCGAATGAACGTTATCCATGATTTTAAATGCAAATGGCTACACGAATCCGCTATGCGCCGCACCAGACAATGACAATACTGGCGTTTCTGGAAAATGTTCGGTAACTTCTGAACTTTGTTTTCATGCCATTGATTAATAAGGTAATTACGTTATTATAATTTTGAATAAACATTTCATGAAGGCAATACTAAACTTATTAACTTGGTAATTTGGTTTATGATTTTAAAAAATATTAAACATCTTACCTCTCGTTTTTTATACATGGGATTAACTCACATACTCTCTCTTTCTCCTCCTCTTCTTGAAATCAATGCCGAAGCTTGAACACGTTGAATATTTTTCTTCCATGGTTTACACAACACGACTTTCGATGACATTAGTGCAGTGGCGCACGCATCAATTCAAATTTTCCATCACAATTGGCTAGTGTAGCCACTTGCTAGAAAATTCGGCGATTTGATGTGTGTGCGCGTCGGTTTCCGTATGGTCTTAGCAATCGAAAGTTCCCGACGATAATAAACAAGGATCAAAACGCAACCTTACAACGTTGGCCACCATTTTCAATATGTATTTAAAAAGTCTAAAATGTTTAGTAAAATAAGGTTAATTGACTAGGCCTGGTGTTTTTTTTATTGTGTTACTTATGACTAGAATATCATAAACAATTATACAAAACTACTCCATTCAAGGAAAATACCGATGATTACTTTCCAAAATAAAAATATTTAATCCCAAGGTAATATTTTAATGAGAAAATATTCTTCCACTTCCCTTTACACAAAGTATACTATTGAACTAATGCTCATTGCTAGTTTTTTAAATTAGTTTCGAGTTAAATGGGAAAATAAAGTTCATATACTGTAGCGTTCGCAAGCGTGGACATGACGTTTCATGGAGAGATTAAACATCTTACCTCTCGTTTTTTATACATGGGATTAACTCACATACTCTCTCTTTCTCCTCCTCTTCTTGAAGACAGAGAAGAAGAAATCCATCAATGCCGAAGCTTGAACACGTTGAATAGTTTTCCTCCATGGTTTACACAACACGACATTCGATGACATCAGTGCAGTGGCGCACGCATCAATTCTAATTTTCCGTCACATTTGGCTAGTGTAGCCACTTGCTAGAAAATTCGGCGATTTGCAGTGCGCGTCGGTTCCGTATGGTCTTAGCAATCGAAAGTTCCCGACGATAATAAACAAGGATCAAAACGCAACCCTACAACGTTGGCCACCATTTTCAATATGTATTTAAAAAGTCTAAAATGTTTAGTAAAATAAGGTTAATTAACTAGGCCTGGATTTTTTTTAAATTGCGTTACTTATGACTAGAATATTATAAACAATTATACAAAACTACTCCATTCAAGGAAAATACCGATGATTACTTTCCAAAATAAAAATATTTAATCACAAGGTAGTATTTTAATGAGCAAATATTCTTCCACTTCCCTTTATACAAAGTATACTATTGAACTAATGTTCATTGCTAGTTTTTATAAATTAGTTTCGAGTTAAATGGGAAAATAAAGTTCATATACTGTAGCGTTCGCAAGCGTGGACATGACGTTTCATGGAGAGACGGTCTAAGGAACATTTTATAAATATAACATTTCTTGGTAAAGGATAAAGTAAACAAAAATATTTCTAAAACATTTTCCATTTGATACATGCGTTTTATGAATATATTTTAAAATAAATTAACGAAAAGCCTTTATATTATTAAATAAACAGCTAGAAATAACGCATGTGTTGGACGTTATTTAGAGGGATGATAATATAATCACCAGCCTACCTTTTCATGAGTACATGACCACGCTACCCTACACAATTTGAAACAGAAATTGTCCAGCATTAAATAAAGTGTTGGAAACTGTTGTTATTTTTTTTCATGATTTGTTTATTGAAGTTAAATATCATAACAAACATCCATATTGTTTGAGTAAGTGAAATGATTAGGAAGAGGTAAACAAGTAATCTAGAAAAGTGAACTTATCATTATAGAGGAATGATAGTGAGGGGAGGAGGCGTTCAGGTTTTACAAACTTTGAGAGAGGATTTCAAGATGGTGTTATTTAAGATCCAGCCTGCACAGCCCATTTGCGAAGGCCATTATTTGCGTGCACCTTATTGGAACTCCTAATACAATATATTATGCATAAAAACTTTTCAAACTATGTTTGATTTTATTCGGTAATA
>CABFOW010000442.1:153552-272984 GCA_902141385.1 Timema californicum | reverse complement strand
GACCTGCCCTCTATCGTCAACACGGCGGGTTCACAGTTCAACCACGTGGGTAATATGTAGAGTGTGACGTCACACTCTACACATCCCTATCTTCAGCTGGTTCTATCTACACCACCTCACTACACCCTATCTCTTTCAGTTCCATTTTCTTGTTATCTTCCCATCTGCATCTAGTTCTTCCCAATGGTCGCTTCCCCTTGGGTTTACCAGTCCATAAATACCATGAACACGATTATAGATTATTCCATTCGAACTCCATGTCCTTCCTTTCATAATCTGCTAAATGTTTATATCCTAACAATATCTGGTGATGAGTATATGGTTTATAACTTTATGTAACATCCTAATATCATAATGTATCTTCATTCCTTTTTGGACCTAAAATCTTCTTTCTAAGGACCTTGTTTTATAACTACCTAAGTCTATTTTTGTAATGTAAGGTATTATACCATGTTAAACGACTATAACTAATCATTTACATACTATAATTACTATTTTACTGATTTCCCATTCATCTAAAATATGTTGTGTCTTAAGTTAATTGAAGGGGTCAGAATAAATCCAGTGTGTTGAAAACACCCTTTTTCAAAATAAAAAGGTTAGTTAAGTTTAGTAATTAATTTGTCAGTAATATTTATAAAGTACTGGATATAAAAGAAAGAACTGATTATAGTCTATAAATAATGAGGAAATATCAATGATAGGAATCAAATATATATGTAATTTGGTCCAACTAAACGTAGTTAATTAAAATTATAACGCTATCAAGTACTAATTTACAGAAATTCATAATTAAATTGATTATGAAAGGTTGAAAATAAATCTATCTCAAAAGAAGTACAAATGTTGTTTCTAAGCGTAAATATAGTAACCACTAAAATAAATACCAACACTTATGGTGAGCACATTTTTTCTTTCTAAATTACCCTCTCTCTTTTGTCCCTCATAGCCCCCTCTCCCCCTTTTCTCCAATTGAGGTTGTGACCCCAATATACAGCTCTAGGGTCTCTCAATGAAGGTTAAGAAGTAAATCGGAGAACTTCTCCCCTTGGGCGTAGCTTGGATCACCCCCTTAGGGGTTGGGGGATTACCGCAATCAGTGGTGTAGTCGAGAACATCCTGTCAGGGGAAGGGTAGAGAGACACGATTAGCTTCCTGGCACAAATACAAAGCGGAGTGTGAGGACACTTGGATAAAGGCCTAAGGGGGATAGGGTGGTGGAGTATGTCCTTTCTTTGTTCTTTTAGAACAAGCAATTCCACTGACAAAGGAATGTAAGAGGTACAAACCCCCGACCGGCCTGTATTTTCAAACTTGTATTTTCTTAATTTGCAACATATGCTTTGAGCCATGATAATAATAATCTTAATTGAGATAAAAATAGGATTACCATCTCCAGAGCCTGAAAAAATAGAACATTTTAAATATGTTGACCTGAGTGGCAAGGGGGCTGTTAATATTTTTCACACTTTTATTAATATGATTGCAAATCAATGTTGTTGCACAAATCATCGAATATTGTAAAGTTTTAAACTTCCCCAACACAGCTAAATTGAAATGCTATATAACGCCACTCAACTGGCAACATTTTCTGGGAGAACACTGAATAGTTATGAAAAAATTCTAAACAAATGCATTTTATTTGGTCATGATAAGTTAAAAGTAGGAGTACGCTTATTTACCAACTCAAAGAGAGTACATGCACTCTTAAAATTTAATGGATAGTAGCCTTAAATAATGGCTATCATGTTAATTTGAAAAATAAGCCATGATGTTGCACTTAAATAACTAGTGTTCCAATGGAGTAATTTCACTCTATTCACGCAAAAGAAAGTGTATATCACAAAATGATGTCAGCCATTAGTGTTGCGGTTGACATTAACAATGTTTTGTTTACCTCAATAGTTGACTTATTATATGAAATTGGGACTGTTGTATATTTCACAAGTAGAAAAACTTATTGGCCTCTTCTTAAACCATAATTTGTTGCTCCAGTAATCATCTAAGGTAAGTATTTGAAGCTCACTCAACCCCAAATAATCATTTTGGTCGAATACATGGTTTCAGAATTTCGTCGATCATTGTTTTTGTTTTGTTCGCAAGATTACAATGCATTAAATTTACCTTGATAGAGTACTGACTACACCCAATCGTTATATACTTTACTTATCCGTAACAGTTCGTTAACGCAAATTTGATCATGAACCCGGTATTTTACGTCGTATATCATACGATGGAGATTGAGATGTATCCATTTATTATCTATTATTATTATTATTTGCACCGCGTCTTACTACCCGTTCGGGTTATACGCACTTACGCTAATGTGTAATGTTAGGGTGATTGTGAGATGAAATGGAGGACCTACAGTTTAACGTGGGATCCGAACCACGGTGGAGTCCTGGCATTCCCCACATTCACAATATGTCTTGTCAGAGGTGAAGGAAGGGTTTGGTAATCAGATAAATTTATGCCGGGACCGGGGACGTTTATTATCATATAAGATATTAGTCTGCATCTTAATATGCATTAATAAACTATATTTAGTTCCAAGAGTATCACCTTATATACTATAATAATCCCTTGATATATTTTGACCTTTAATGATTGTAGAAAATTATATAAAACATCACTCAATTCCTCCACCTCTCGGGAATGTTTTGAAACTTTTTATAAGAGATGTAAATTTGTTCTTACTTGCCTAATAGGCCAAATATATTTGCAAGGCAGCTGAATAAGGAAAGTAGTTTGAGTAGCTATTTAATTTATGTTGAAGACCCAATTAATAATGAACCAGCTATTAACAGTACAACTTATAACTCTATTTTTGTAGTCATCAACACTAATATTAGATACAACACAAAGGGGCCACGATATATTTTCAGAACTTGAGGTGATATAAGAAGGCGTATAAACCGTCTGTGAAGAGAGGATTGAACTCTTGTCGGTGCTTCGTTCCCTGTCCCTTACCATTTAATGGCAACCGTAGGTAGAAGTCATTCTTCCTCGCAAGAACGCAAGTCTGCTTCTGAAAACTAGGGCACCATCTCCCGGGGAGGAGGTCTTTGGAAGAAGGTATGGTTCAAGAGGAAGCTTGTTCTTGAGTCTTGGGTTGAATAATGAATGGAAGGAGAGGACCAGAAAGAGATGATGATAAGAGATAAATAGGCAATTACTGTAGACGGCACTTGACACAAAATGGGTGTGCCTTCCAAATATTGTTAAGCATGATGATCGTAACTCCACAGAAATGATGTCTTATTTTAACAGACTGAGATTAAGATATAAGGTAGGCCCAAAGTAATTTTTATATAAAATAAGAGTATAAGTGTATTTATAGTGTTAGGAAATTTCCTTGTAATGGTAAATTAAATAAATTCCTTTATCCTAACCATGAGATTTTTCAAAATAAATATTTTCCAAAATAAAATGAGCTCTAACGCTTAATTTGAAAACAAACTAGTACATGTTTATTGCTTACAAAATCAACAGTAGAAAATTATTATTAAACTTAATATACCTACGTAAGTACTTATTATCGCTAATCACAAAATATTTCTTTTTTATTTATTTTACAGGAAAATCTCGAGAGTATTTATAAAACAACGAAAGAATAAATGTAATTATATATTCCATTACATGGCTTCAGCTCACAATGAGCCACATACCGGACGAGCATACGCTGTATGTTGGTGAAGATAAAATAAAATTCTGAAAGAGGGTGTCATGTGGTTAGTAATACAACAAACCTTCCAGCAATTGTTCAGTTTTATAAACCAGATCCACCATTTTTTTTATTCAAGTAGCTACCCATTTGTACTTAAGGTGCTGAGTTGACCTCATTTCGCACCCACTGCCCTCCAGTTAATCTGTAATTGCCAGGAATTGAAACAGGGACCAATGAATATGTGACCAGTAGCTCTGAGAAGTAGATCATGGGTCTTATAAAACACAAAAAATAATAATATGCAATATTAAAGAAATGTTGATGACTATAGTAAAACAAGATTTAACTAATTACTTGGCACACACCTCGGTGGCGTAGTTGGCTAACGCGCCTGTCAAGTTGAGCTGCTCGACTGCTGAGGACGGGGAGATCGAAGTTCGAATCTCGGTTGGGTGAAATGGGGTGGTTTCTCCTAAATATTTTTCCACTCTACCTCTACGCAAATGCGGGTTCACTTCCTCTAATTCAACCTTCCAAATTCCTAATCCATTAGCGTAATTAGTATTTAAAGCGTATAACCCGAACGGGTAGTAAGACGCGATGCTAAATAATAATAATTACTTGGAACTTTACATTTATGTTGAAATAAAATTTACAAATGGTAAAATGCAATCAGCAAAGTAGCGTTTATTTAGTAAAAATAATCTACCCACCTTTAAGCGCGTAACGAGCTTAGTTAAAAACAAGGTAGTTATTTTAATTTGAAGAAGCTTTCTCAAACTTAGCACTTAATATTAAAATTATTTACATAGTAAAGAACAACTTTGAAACTAGTTGAACGTAGTAATATAAAATAATGTAGTATGTTAAATATTTAAAATAAAAATGTATAAATATGTCTTATAAAAACTAAATTTGTTCCTCTGTTCCAAAGCTAGTTATTATGTAAGAATATACATAAACATTTGAACATATTGATTTTCTGAGGTCGTCTGCTTACGTATGAGAAGGGCACACTTATTACATATTTTGTGTAAGTCTTAGGTTGAATAAACAAGCCTCGTTTTTAATTAGGCCTACACATAGTTAATTCGTTAGTTTTATTCTGTTAGAGATTTACGAGACGTGACACAAAGATATGAATTTACTTCATCGCACTTTCAAAATAGTAGAGATGAAAACATGTTTAGAAGCATGTGTAATAATTAATTACATCACCTAGTTAATAAAATATAAACTTTAAATGAATTTTTTTAAGAATGATTAAAAAATTGATCGTGGTCAAATATATAATAAACTAATGTTTTGCTGTACCAACTCAAATATCTGACTGTATGACTTATTGTGTAATAATATGACGCGCACGGATTTGTGTCTTGAATCGCTGCTTCCCCTTCACTCAAATATCTAGAGGAGGTAACGATTACTAGTAGCCTACAAAGTATATACATGATAAGGAAATAAGAGATACTATGTTGCTGAAATCTAGAATAATACTTAGGTAACAGAAATAAATTTATTATAACAAAAAATAAGGTGAGATAAAGGTGTGCAGTAAAATAACAAGATTTAAAGTTAAATATCGGGTACAGTATTTAGTATCAAAAATATCAGTTCGGAGTATAAAGAATAAATTCAAAGCAAAAATGAAAACAACAACTTTAGATTGAACATATGGTATGATTTAACAACTCCAGAAATATAGGACCTTGTTGTAGCTCGGGAGAATAAGTGTCTAAAACAACACAGTAACGGTTAAAAGGGGAGTTAGGTAGAAAGAGCACAAAAGTAGTCAGACTTGCGCCAGACTACAACCAGAAGGACCTAAACAGAAAACATAGTGAAAGAGTAACTAATAAATAACACCACTGTAAATCCTATAGTTTTAGAGTTACTAGGTTAAATATGGGTCAAGATTGTTAGATTGAGTAAAATTAAAGAAGATTCTCATAGATACTCTAGATAATGAACAGTAAATGGCCGATCTACTATATACACACAGATGGCTAACAGTCAGGTGTCAACACCATGTAGTTCTATGGCCGGTCTTTTTCCGGTGGTACAGCCGGAGTATTCAATAGTACATATAAACAACTACCCATACCCTGGGGTATACAACAAAGTTAGTACAATCTAACATTAAATAGCATAGCAAAACGAAGTGCCAACAAGGGGCGAAAGGAAATATTATGTGTGCGGGCCACTATATGAAACTAGCCGAGTTCCGCACTTTGCGCACCCTAAATAGTAACACCGAAAAGGTGCCAAAAAGAATGTAGTGTGACAATGAACTAACTAGGTCCTAGACAAAAGGTGTAGACAAACTTCTTGTAGCCATACAATTATGGAACATGTGAACATGCCGTTTAGGGCGTTACTAAACATTACTGTACCACAGACACTCAGAATAGTTAACTGAATACATTGTTTGGAAAAATTTGACCACCTAGTCCTCCTTATATATAGAGTTTAAAGGCCCCTTATTTAAGCTATGTCAAATAGACATAAGAAAAATATAGCCAGACTATCTGAAGATAGGTGTTAACCAAATATTTCTTTGGCTAAATAAAACATGTATGAAGAACATAAAAAGAATCAGTCATTCAGAATAAAGTCAACCATGTCAGAAGGACATAAAAAACATTATTATTTGTTCTGATCAAAGACAACATGTCTGAGGACATACAACATAATTAGTCATTCAAACTAGAAATAAAACATGTCAGAAGGATATAAATAATCATAACTATATAACATAACTTCAGATAGTGTCTGAAGGACACATAAAAACAATATTACAAAGCATACCTTCAGATAGTGTCTGAGGACACATAAATACAATATTACAAAGCATAGCTTCAGCTAGTGTCTGAAGGACACATATAAACAATATTACAAAGCATAACTTCAGCTAGTGTATGAAGGATACATAAAAGCAATATTACAAAGCATAACTTCAGCTAGTGTCTGAAAGACACATAAAAACAATATTACAAAGCATAACTTCAGCTAGTGTCTGAAGGACACATAAAAACAATATTACAAAGCATAACTTCAGCTAGTGTCTGAAGGATACATAAAAACAATATTACAAAGCAAAACTTCAGCTAGCGTCATAAGGACACATAAAAACAATATTACGAAGCATAACTTCAGCTAGTGTCTGAAGGATACATAAAAACAATATTACAAAACATAACTTTAGCTAGTGTCTGAAGGACACATAAAAACAATATTACAAAGCATAACTTCAGCTAGCGTCAGAAGGACACATAAAAACAATATTACAAAGCATAACTTCAGCTAGTGTCTGAAGGACACATAAAAACAATATTACAAAGCATAACTTCAGCTAGTGTCTGAAGGACACATAAAAACAATATTACAAAGCATAACTTCAGCTAGTGTCTGAAGGACACATAAAAACAATATTACAAAGCATAACTTCAGCTAGCGTCAGAAGGATACATAAAAACAATATTACAAAGCATAACTTCAGATAGTGTCAGAAGGGCACATAAAACATATCTTAAAATAGAACAAACTATATCGGAAGGACATATTATTCAAATTCGTAGATATAAGGTGATACTTAATTGGATCTGGCGAGGCTTCTTCTGCGACGTGGTGGTGAATACGACTCTTGATCTATATGACCATTATTATTAGTGGCACTGGAGATTAGTTAAGAAGTTCGTTCTTCCTTCGATGAAAATTTTACAAAGAAGTGTAGTTATGTGGCACACTGGTTCCGATGTTTTATACTCTTGGTCTAACTCGGGAACGAAGCAAACGGTAAGAAGGGGTAGAGGAGAGAGTGTTTCCCAAAAGAGCTGCTAGGGAATCAGCGCCTTAGGGTTGAGGCATCAACTGGAGGACTTGCTACCAATATTAATAATTATTTGGTTCACAAAACAATCTTGTGAAACTATCACCTAATATATTCGACAAAAAGTAAATTAATTCATGCGCATGTATTTTTCCATCAAAAGTATAAAATACTATGGTAACAATCCCTCTTGCACCAGAGAAAACAAACAATTGATTGACTAATTTAAAACAAATATCTCACATTATTAAAAATACTATACTTTATCTTAAAATACTTGTCTGTAATGTGATTCTTAAAATTTACATAACTCAGACTATTTGGGATATCCATAAAAAGATGATTTGTAAATATCAACCTAAAAGAGTGCTGATAAAAAAAAATAATGGAACCATGTCGTCTTGAACTCAGAAGAACTTAAAATCTATTTTAAAATTAAAGTCAACGTAGTGGAAAAGATTACATTAGGGGTTTTGTGTATGAGTTTTGTGTATGGAGGAGCAGAAGGGTGTATATGTCATTCGAAAATAGACAAGCAGTTATTTAGAGTGCGCCTACTCTTCGACAAGCTTTAATAGTAAATTGCAACAATGATTATATCTCAAAATTCGATAAAATAAGTCTCAAATATTATTTTTATTAGGGTTGCTATTTAAACAATACTTTCCCTTTAAACCTATCACGAACACGTCACCGTTTGTATGATAAGTTTAAAAGTATTGTAATGTTTATTTATATTAATATTAGTTTTATTACCTGTAGTAATAGTAGTAGTAAATTATTAAATAGTTATACAAGTGGACCCTATTCATCTTAAATTGAATAAAGTTAATTCTCTCTTTAAAACTGACCATTCATATTTAAAATTAACACCTATCTGTGAAGCCATTTATATGTACTATATTAATATAGTTTTTTTTTTAAATCCCAAGCTAATAGACCATGAAATGGGTAGGAATAAGAATTCAGACTTGATTAAGTGCAGACCCCTTGTATGAAGATGGACAGATTATTTCGTAACGCACCCTCTCAGGGAGAGCGTTTTTTTGGCAAAGTGTTCAAGAGTGGCTTGTCTGGAAACACTCGGAAAAAGCTGGAACATGTAGGGGGCTGGACATTTGGATGCTATCCAGCTTTTAAAACAGTTTCTACCCAGACGTTTCACTAAAATGACGTGAAAAATAAATAAGTTAAAGGTTCATAAAAAAGTTGATTAATAAATATGATTTGTATTATTTATAAATTAACATTATCTTCAATTATTTAATTTCTTAAAATTTAAATGAAATATTAATCAATCCCTGGGATGTAAAATAAATGATTTTAATTGAGGTTTAATATTGATAAAATTAAATACAAATAAAATACTTCTTGGTATAGTATACATTCTGTTAAGAGACTATAAAATTATGAATTTTTTGAAAAACATCAAATTTCATAGTATTTTTTACAAAGAACACTCAAGGGTTGTGCTGCAAAATGAATTCAATTCAATCTATTAATTTGATACAAAAAAATCCAACACATATCGATATAATATTATTAATGTAATTAATAATAACTATATTAATAATAGTAGTTTTAATCGATTTTAGTGGGGAAAATAGGACTACTTCCTTTTCTTACACTTATCCAAAAATTGTAATTAAAATAGAAGCAAAGCAAATAATACGCATAAGGAACAAAACATATGACATATTAAAAAAGAGCTAAATACTGATAATTATATCGTGTCACATGGAAACACAGTAAACATATGTTTAATATTTATATGAAAAGAGTTATGAGTTTAGTGCACACACAAACACACACAAACACACAAGAATGTGTCGTGTCGTCTCACATCCTTCATTGCCATTATTGAGCTCTCACACGCAGATTGTTTGCAAGTTTTGAACTTAAGACATTCAAATCCAATGTATTTATACCAATGGTAGGATTATTCCATAAACGAAAAGCTGGTACAGTTAAAGAACTTGAATGGTGATTGGAATCATTAAGAGGAATAGCTAAAGTAGAGTCTTCTTGGGAAGGAGTGGTTCAACTATTATTAGAGTTGTGTATGTAAGTGAACAGAGATATTGTGAGGAGTTGGAAGTCAATAGTTTATTGAAATGTTTATCGAGCGTAAGAGTTCGTCTTTCGCAGAAGTTATTTTCTTATATTATGGGGAAATATGGTCACGCGACCAAACATCTAATATTATTCAAACAATTTTTTGGGGGGGATTTTGATGTTAATATGCATCCTCCCTATGGGTAATTTAAAAACAATAAAAGGGTAAGGATGAGGAAGGTCTAATCTAGTGGAAAGAAACACAAAAATTGATTATAACATACCCTCACTTCACCCAACCGTAATTTGACAGATTTTCCACCCCACCCCCTCTCATCACCAACCACCCTCTCCCTTTCTCTCCGTCATCAGTAAACAGGGCTAGATGAGAGTGACTGATGTGTAGTTTACGTTGCCAATGATACGGGTAAAATTATTGACTATATGTAATATTGGCTTCAATTAATTATAGTGGGTGAGGGCCAAAGCTCTAGATTTGGCTTTTCGACCTTAACCTACCTCTGATTTCCTGGCGTATTGAGGAATTTATTTCTGAGGTGGGGGCACCATTAAGGCGAACTCCACTATCCACAGATGGTAGGATTATTCGTGATAATGATGATAGTAGAAAGGAAAGGTGACCTCCAGTATATAGTGGATTCCGAACCATGGTGGGGGCCTTGGATTCTACACATTCACCCAGAGTGAAAGCACACACTTTGTGAGAGGTTAAGGAAGGGTTTGGTAATCAGATTATTTTGTGCTGGTACTATGATTTGAGCTCCAGACCCCCTACCACATAAGTCTGACACCTTACCACTAGACCACCACGTTCCCCTATTCGATTAATTGTATTTATATGCAAACTAATTTTATTACAAGTTTTAATTTAAAAAATGTATTTAAAAATATTTAGGACTTATATCGGTTGTTGTTTGTGATTTGATTAAAATTTATTGTATTATAAATAATTATTAAATGAACATATTAGTGGTGTTTAATATTTATGTAAATCAAAATAATAGTGGGCTAATTAGATTAGACACATACATCTAACTGCTTTGTTTAATAAATAACAGTCTGTTCTTAAAATGTATACTTATTTGAGTTTAGATTGAACGTAAATAAATTTTCACTGTTTTAAAAATGAAATTATGGAGTATATTGGAATTAAATTTTTTTTATAAATCGAAATTAATAAAACCATATATAATAAATCCAATAAGTCTATGAAATAAAAATATAGAATAAAACATTATTTGAGTGAGTGTTTGGTCAATATGAACCAACTCACACGAGAAAACATTTTATTGTCCGAACTTTTAAGGAAATATATTTTTTTTTTCAAATTGGTAGTGATAAATATGGATTGGACCCGGTATTATTTAATATACATGCCAAACAATCTTCAAATTAATCGAAATCTTAGCTCAGCCCTTCCTTAGCGTGTTCGTTTATTTATAAAGAACTTTTAATTAGATTCAATTTATAATAGCCAGTTGAAATATGAGAAAGTCATTTTTTCTCCCATATCTTACAAAATATCTGAAATACTCAAATTTAATTGTACTCGCGGAATAGGGATTATAATGATATGAAGTATTCACACATTTGGATGAAAGTTAGAATAAGTACTCAATATATGAAAAAACAAACAATTATACATTGCTGGGAATCTAACTCCAACCTCGCCATCAAAATATCAGACTAAATTAACTTGGTATGTTTTCTAAATATAAATTGGTGTTGGTCATCAGATGCTAATTTGATTATATTATTAGGATACTTATTAATTATTTTTGTTTATAAAATCTTTCGATTAAGAAAGTACTGTTTAATTATTAATACTATAAATATAATATTAAATATCCTAAATATTATCCAGTGGTAATAATAATCTAGATATACATTCCTATTTCCATAGGAGGAATCTTATTTGAGAGATATAATATTTTATAGATATATTTTATAAGTCAAATAAAGTTTTATACAGCTGTAAACTTTAATAGAAACTATTAATGCCTATTAAATGGGTTTAGTTTATCTTAGTATTTTATCAATGTTGGGGGCAATAAGGATTTTTTCAAAAATTATTATCATATGAAAATTGTAAAAAATCTATATCGTTAATGTGATAGATCAAAATAGCCTAGAAATTCTAAACTAAAATACTTGCAGAATGCTCACTTTTGGTTTTACTTACAAATAAAACATTAATGGTTAATTTTATAATAGCATGGAATAATTAGATTAACAAAATAACATCATTCCTACTAATATTTACCCAAAACATAACGTGGATAATCAATTTTATATCTAATATTCTAAATGTAAACAAGTAATATGTTATCAATATGAAAATACTTAGTAAAGTAGTTAATCAATTGTTCATGACTCAAGGTTTCTATCCGTAATAAATATTGTTTGTTATCTTCTTCAATTCTTATTTATTTTATTCCAAAATAAATTTTTAAAAATCTTTTACTCTTTCATCTTATAATAAATTAACTCCTTTATTCACTTTTAAAATGTATTGACTAGGGGTTTAACAATCATTCAACTGTTTTACAAAAACGTTCCTTGTAAATCTCATCTTATATTTATCCTGACTAGTAGTGAAAATGAATATAGCTGGAAAAAATGTGATGTAACATTCTAACAACATATACACCAATAACGTTCTGATAGTTTCCTAAAATTTAGATGGATTACAAAAATAAATAACTATAATTGATATAAGCCTTAATAATCTTCCATTTTATTAGTGAAGTTACATTTTTTCAGTGCTGTATTTACTTCTTTTTGGTTGCCCAAACATTCTCACGTATTTTTTTTTATCAGTGTTTGATAAATGTCCTAGTGTCCTGAACAAATAAATATTGATTACATCCCTTCCCCCCCACGCAATACTAATATGGATCACACGTCACGTGTGTTAACCCCTCTTCCACACGGAAGCTAGTCTCTCTTCTCTCCACCCCCCCTTTCCTCAAAAAACCTATTGCTATCCAAAAAACACACACATACATACACGTACATCCAACACCTTTCAGCACAAACAGCAGTGTGTAAGGGGTTATAGGAAGGAGGGGGAGGGGGTGATAGTTGCGGGTGAAGCTGGAAGGAAAGGGGCACTAGGCACAAGCGTTATTTATCGTCCTGATTTGAAAAAGATGGCAAACCTGGAAAACATAGGATGTTTCACAACTGACACCAGTTTTTGATATCGGTTGTTTGGATTTTAACAAAATTAACGATTCACCTATGATTTATATTACTGAAACCTCTAAAATGTTATTGATTTGTTTTAAATCCTAATGATATTAACATTTATTTATCTCATAATGAGAATAATTATTAAGTAGAGTATGTATCGTGCCACAAACGCACTAAAAATCCAGGATCAAAATCTATAGGCTCTCTCTTGTTATATGTCTTTAAAAACAAAGCTAAAATAAAAATTTGAAAGACAAAACATGTAACTAACAAGAATAAATCAAGTATATTAGATTTATTAAATACTATATATTTTAAGGTTAGGAAGATATGTGACAGTACTTTTCCGGCAAAATTGGTAGGCTCTTTCTCGCGCACTCGTAGAAATCAAAGAGTTGGGTTGGTTGATATGATTCACCTAAAATTAACCTATCACAGAAACTGAATTAAGAAATAGGTGGAGTAGCAAACCTTGTGGTGGCCATATGTTACACATCGGGAGTTAGAATAATTAGTAGTAATAATAATGTTTAAATATTTTATTTATTTTATAAAGTAGAAATATATTTTATGTCGGCATAAACTAGGATCCAAATATTATATAAAACAATTTTAAAGAAAAATGATGGTATTAATATTATAATGTACAGTACACTATCATGTAGTATGTGCAATAATATGTTATATAAAGAACTTATTTTATTAAATGTAATAACACGAAGAAATCTTGAATTTAATAACATATTTATCGTGCTCCTAGAATTAAAGTGTCGTAACTCTAAAAATACTAGTTAGGAGGAGAGCTAAAACAAATTTACAGTGATAATTTAAAAATCAAGACCTTATTATTAAAAAATAATATATTTTTGGAAATTACTTTTGATCGACTTGGATTTATATAATTAAACTTCAAATTTAAAAATCAAAATGTAAGGTCTGTAATTATAAAAAGACATGATTTACGACATTGTTTTCCTGGAGATTGGGAGAGTACTATAAGAATAAATGTTTTATAAACTTAATATTGCATAAAATATTACAATTTTATTCTAAAATGAAGATATATAAGAAATCATAGACTATTATTAAATCAAAGACAAATAATTTAGCAAGACAAAATTGGTGATTATAAAAATCAATTTTAATATGAAATGAAAAGATATTTCCTAATCTCTGTTTCTTGTTTTAGAATATATGAGTAGACGAATCCTGTTTCTTCGAAAGTAAATCAAAGTCATTAAGTAATAGGAGATATATCTGGAATACTGAGCCTATTGACAAAGGCTGATTGAATTGTTGGTGGGTTGATAATATATCGACACTGGTTGGTTCAGGTTTATTTTAATGTGGTCCATCAAATTTATTTATTTATTTATTTTATGTACTTAACGTTTACTTTCTCAACCGACTTATTATATCAGCAAACAAGAATTTCTATGAGCGAAAAGGAAAAGGCCTACCAATTTTGCTGGTAAAGGTATTTTCACATACGTTCCACGGTTATTTTACATGCCACTATTGACATGGTCCCAATGGCCTAGCCTACTCTCCGAAGGAAGTTGTGCTACGGATTTTTATCGCTCAAGAATAATCCTCCAACCCCTATTGGATCTAAACCCAAGAACATCAGGCTCTGAAGCAAGCACTTTACCCCAAAACGCCTGAGGTCTACTATAATATATAAACGGTACAGGGAAATGTGGGTAAAGTTTAATTCTAACACAAATTGTGATGCCATCTACTAGAATATAACGGTCCAATTAAAATGCACTTTATATTATGTTTAAAATATGATTCTATCATATTTAATTTAGGAGTGTATGAAATGCAATTTTTCTTATCGAAGTGAAGTCAAATCGAATAATATATATATGAGATATTCATGAGGCCGAATCAAAGTTCAAATATTTAACTAAAAGTTTAACGTTGGAAAAAAAATACTATAAATTGCTTAACTATATAAATTTATGTTTTAAATATAATTTATAAAATGCTATACTGGAAACATAATGTATACATTTAATATGGAAACAACAGAAAAATTAAAAAATATAAACCAAAATGTTTGTTTTAACTTTTATACTTTTTTTTGTTAAACTTTATAAATTGTCGATTCCAGAATCTTACTCTTAAATTTAAGTCGACGCGAACGATAAAACGAAGCTAAGTCAAAGTTTTTGAAGCTTCACACACCTATATTTAAATTATGAAGAAAAAAAGATTTGCTGTAATCTTAATAGGGTTTTAGATACAAAAGGTTGTTGTTCTGTAAAATGTATACATTTCTATCTTTTCCCCCTGGGTCCTTCATATAAAAAACAAGCCCTCTTATGAAGGTTATACAAATACGAGATCTTTGAAAGACCCTCTAATTGCTATGGCCAATAAAGTGTAGCCAAATGAATTGAATAAATATAAATTTAAACTGCTTTATTTAAAATGGCGAGATCAGTTTAGTGGACCACTGGTTCACCTTACACTAACACATTTGACCTATAATGTTAGACTTGTGTTAAAAAAATATGTTTATGACTTAAGTTTGAAATCACAAAAGTATTATTTTATTTCTAGGATTTTCAAGTCCTGCTAACCATCCACACGGTACTAATAACTACACCAATAATATCAGGAATAAGAAGGATAGGTTTTAGAAGGAATGTGTTAAATCTCGATGAACGATAGAGCAACAAATCATTTAGTAAAAAACATCTCAGTAAACCATGGCAGGATACGAGCATCAAGCTACTTGATCAACAGAAATCCTGTATAAACGAGAATACCCCTTAGCATTTTTTGTAACCACCTATGCGGGTTCTACTATTTTTTAATATCCTCTTTGTTTTTGCTTTTCAAATCAATGATATTATTGACTTCCTTACTTTCAAATTACGTACATATACGTATATGATTATATATAAGTCATTTAAAAATACCAAATAATCCATTATCTCGTAAATTCAACGACAAATACATCAATGACCTTGAAAATAAGTAAAGAAATGAAAGGAATATAAAAGAGTAATACATACAACTCTACTTTATGTAGAGAAGATGTGACTTTAAAACCTAACTTTTACATTTTGGACTTCCCATACAATTTTCTTGTACAAGTGTTAAGTTCACAAGTACAAGGTTATATCAACAACTTCCTAAACTTGAAGATATTTTATCCCTTAGCTCCAAAACTCCACCCATTCAACTTGAACAGAAAGAATATATATATATTTATATATATAGCAACCACTTGTAATTCCGACTCCAAGGTGTTCCTTTTTTTGAACTTTAGACTCTACCACCACACCCCACTTCTTCCCCCCAAAACGTTCTTTTTGAACTGAATGTGTTTTGGGATTTGGGGGATGTTGAGGGGGAAAAAATCTCTTTTTTTTTACAGAAAAAAATTGTATCGCCCCAAGTATTTTATTCTTTTTCAACTCCAACCATTTTTGACACGGATATGAGTACGTAGATGTGTGTGTTAGTGTGCTTTGGTTACGACTTGGGAGCACCCGTTGTTGGAGAAAGAATAGTGTAGAAGAGGATACGTGTGTGTGTTCATGTGTGTGTGTGAAACAGATGTGTTTACAAGAAAACATTGAGACATAGTGTGCGTCGGACTATAACATTGAACGTGTGTGTGAAAAGAAAGAAAAGGAAAGAGATGTAAGGAAAAGAGATAATTGAGGTGATGTTGAGGGAAACAAAGAAACAGTGTTACTATGGGGGAAAGGGCGAGAAAGAATGGAATTTCAGAGCAGACATGAGAAAGATCTGGTCACCATAAAATGGTGAGAGAAAAAAAGAGTACACATAAAACACTTCTCGCAGATGGACGATACACTTATTTGGGTAAAAGCCATGGATAAACTTTATTTATTCGTTGTTTTTTCCTTGTGTGATTTAATAGGGGTGAATATATTTATATCCCCCAATATATATTTAGCAAATACAATATTCTACTAGAAAATTTAATTTAACAGAAATCTAGATTTGGTTTTAGTTTTAAATTTCAAAACAAGGGATATTAATAGCTTAGCCCAATAGATAAGAATGAGAACATTAAACTAAATAAATACTATACTCTTTAATTTCGCTGAGATACAAACAATCCAAAGTGAAATTATTTGGTGACAAAAACCACCCCTAGAGCCCATATTCAGCTTTGCAGTCTTGGGGGAGTTAATAAAAGTGCATATTGAATTTATACTGAATACTGAGGTGTTATTTTGGATTTCAGGGGGAATTAAACCCCAGACCCCTTTTCTTTGACACATAGGGTGGAGGATGAATGGCTGGTCCATGGGTGATCGCCATCATTAAACTGCTTCCATTGTTATGGAATGTAGTTTGTGCTTAACCAGAAAGGTTTCAAAATTACTTAGAAGTGTGGAAATCTGGCGGGAATATGCTATCGAAGAACGAGGGAACATAAAAGCGTAAGCGAGAATTGGGTCCAAAACAGAGCAAATGATCGGGGTACAAAAGAACGCAAGTACATAAAATATTAATTCTTAATTACCATAAAAAGTTGAGTGTCTGTTTCCTTTCATTTGTTTGGTGGCAGGAATGCATAGGCTACTGGAATTAACAGCTGTCCAACTTCACCCTTAGAAACCAGATTGTCCTCTAGCCTAAGATAACCTAACTTAACCTAACCTAACCTACCCTAAAAGCTCAATACCTTAGTCGAGACAATACCATTCGCAATGCAGTGTTGAAGTACGTTGTTTCATCACGTCACTGTCAAAACTATTGTAACGTAGGGCACGCGTAAACGTGTGAACCACGAACTCTTTTAGGGATATTGGGGTATGCTGCTGATTAAAAACGAATGAAAATTCCCATGGAATATTCAATGTTTTGACTATTCAAACTAAAACCCACACTCATTAACTATACATTTAAATTAATCACAATTAAATAAGTCATTAAATAAAAGAAAAGTGTCTTAATCAAAGCTGTAAATTAATAAACTAATAGAACACATAAAAATATAAGTAGATTAAGTAAACAAATTAACAGCTATAAAACACCTAATGATTATTCAACTATTTAAAAACAGTCACAAAAAAGTTCATTAAAACAGTAGTCCACAGTAACAACAAATGTATACACACGCGTGTACTTAGGCCAACACTTGTCCCGCACACGATACAGTACGATAACTCGCGATACACTAACAACGGTCCACACACTGGAAACACCGGACTTCACACTGGACACGCTGGTACGCACACTGGACACGCCGGTCCAATCACTGAACACGCTGGTCCACTCACTGGACACGCTGATCCACACACTGAACACGCAGGTCCACACACTGAACACACAGGTCCACACACTGAACACGCAGGTCCACACACTGTACACTCTGATCCACTCAATGGACACGCTGGTCCGCATACTGGACACGCCGGTCCACACATTTGACATGCTAGACCACACACTGGTCACGCCGGTCCGCACACTGAACACGCTGATCCATACACTGGACACGCAGGTCCACTCACTGAACACGCAGGTCCACACACTGTACACTCTGATCCACTCAATGGACACTCTGATCCACTCAATGGTCACGCTGGTCCGCACACTGAACACGCTGGTCCGCACACTGGACACGCTGATCCACACACTGGACACGCCGTTCCACACACTGGACACTCTGATCCACTCAATGGACACAGTGATCCACTCAATGGTCACGCTGGTCCGCACACTGGACACGCCGGTCCAATCACTGAACACGCTGGTCCACTCACTGGACACGCTGATCCACACACTGAACACGTTGGTTCGCACACTGGACACGTAGGTCCACTCACTGGGGACTCCGGTCTCCCTGGTTGTGACCCAAGAACTGAGCACACCTGGATATCGCTTACCGTGTATATATATAGCGGTGGTGCCAGCTAAGGGTATCGAATCCTCCACTTCCAGAATACTAGGCCAGAATTAAAAGGACCCAGACCCTTCCAGACTTGTCTCCGTCCTTCTCCAGGCCCCTCCAATCCCCCAGTCATGTGAAAAGGCCTCTGCGTACCTTCTAGCCAAGGAGGGAGACAGAGAGCACAAGGAGCGCAACCAAGGTTAACAATGAAAGCGCATTGGCCCCGCTGTTAAACACTAATCTCGTTAAACTATTTAGGAAATTAATTAAACTAGAAAAAATAGCTATAAAATGCAATAATATATCTTGTCTTTATAGATCTTGCTCGGTTCATGAATTTAATAACAGAGTAATTAATTTAACAACTTACATTGTCAAGCTCGCTTCTATGATAATACATTTTTGTAAAATTTATATAATATGCGTAAGAAGTAATTTGATTTCATACTTTCCAAACTAGAGGAAAGATTGACAAAAACTACAGCTAATTTTAGATAGCCGATTAGCGCTGAACAAAGACTTGTTATTACTCCGAGGTAAGTTTTTTTATTCGAAGCAATTTAAAAATAGTAATTTGTTTGTCACATTATTATAGTTTTTAATGTATTTAGTTAGTGAAACAAAATCAAACAAAACAATAGTTTGGTAACAATTATAGTTAGCAAAATCAAAAGGCAGCATTTGTATTACACAATAATTGCATCTTTGAAAAAGAAGGGCAAGACTCTACTTATTTAAGTTGTACAACTAAACTAAATATCGGTATATCACAACCACACACTTTACAACATCATTTCCAGAATGGTACTGTTCGAATCAGAGAAACCCTCTTAAATTACTTTAACAGAGAAGGAAATATTCCTTGGAAAAATAACTACTCTCTTCCCAAAATTATTTTGTAAAGTATTAATAATTAATTGGCCTATATATAACAACAAATTATTTAACTTGGAATGTTTAATTCTAATATATTAATTAATGCATGTAAATAAAATACTTTAACAAACTTGAAATGTTTAATTTTCTAACATTAATAATTAATGTATATAATAAACAATATGTATCTAAATTAGAATGCTTAGTTCTCTTCTATTAATAATTTTATTTATTTTACTTTTATTTAGCACCGCGTCTTACTACGGTACCCGTTTGGGTTATACGATTAAGTACTAATTACTCTAATGGATTAGGAATTGGGATGGGTGAATTAATTATAAGCGAACCTGCATTTGTTTGGAGGTAGAGTGGAGAACCATTTAGGAAAAAGCACCCCAGTTCACCCGACTGAGATTCAAACCTTGATCTCCCCGTCAACGGATTTCTGGTCAACTGTGAGAGTAGCACGTTAGACCACGTGGCCACCGAAGCGGGTAGCTAGCGCAATTAATGTTTATGTAATTGTATATAGTCTGAACGTGTACTTAAACGTGGTTGAAAAAATATATACTTCCTCTTAAACAATAAAATATATTTTCTAACTAAATCCATGCCTACTATAAACTAACTAGAATATTTTCAAACAGGTGTTTTAATCAAATATTGGTATCAATTTTCTTACTGCAATAATGTTATAGTCACATTAGAAAACTATGGAAACTAAATTCTTACGCATAAAACTATTTTAAAGCCCCACTACGAAAATTTGGTACACGGTCACAGCTAGCTAGAGCGACAGTACCTCTGTCTTTCGGTAACGTTTGCCGTATTTATATTCTAGAAGGCAATAAATGTCAGGTCTGTACGATATTTCATACAAGAAACCCAACTCACGTAGTTTGGGCGAAGAGCACAGTATAGACAATCAAGGAGGAAAAACCGTTCTGGAGCACGTGACCTAGAAAAGTTTTCGTGTTGTGCGAGCTCCAGACAAATGAATGCGTTTACAAGATGTTTCCGCTCCTCCTCCTAATCACTTATTACTTAGGCCTAACTATCTAATGATCTCTTGTGGACCCTCCCAAATAATGTTATCTCATTCGATTCGTGCTACTTACATAGAAACTTGTTCTGTATGCCATTAATTACATACGTCATTAGAGTATTGTTTCAAGACAAAGAGAGGAAAATCGTGTGGCTGGGAAGTAAAATAGATATTCAATACTCTGAAACCTTGTTGATTGAGGTATATGTATAAATAAAACTTTTAGCAATCAAGCCTACATAATTATTTATCTTGGGTCTTCTTTTAAACCCATGTTGCTATAAATAAGGGTAATTAATATTTTAAATAGTAAATATTTGTTTTAAATTATTGTAAGTTTCCTAAAATCTAACTGAATTAAGAAACCAAAGATGGGTTTTCTTTTAACCAAGTCTTACTATTTGTTTATAATTTCCACTTATATTAGCTAAGGATGAGAAAGATAACTTTTATAGGATATATATTTGTATTTATATGGTGAGTTCTAAATCCAAATTTGGCCTCTTTTTTTTACTGGCAGCTCTGCCTTTAGCGTGAAGGGTGGACGAACGATTTATATCTTGCGTTCATTTATGTATATTTTTTAAGTTATATTTTGTGTCTGTTGCGTGCGAACAATAATACTAAAGGGTAAAACCCAATCGCATAAAATTTCTATATAACTGTGATATGTTCATGTGATCTAGTGCAATAAGTAACCAACGCGTTATTCAACTGAAACTAGAGCGCGCCTCTCCAAAATGTGTTCAAAAGTAACGCTTTCTTGTAAAAGCTATGATAACATGTGTATTTTTTACACAATGGGGGAAGACTTAACCCAAGTCAAAAGCTATAATATTAACTTTTAAATCAGTCCAAGAAGGGTATATTGTAAAAAAATTTACTTCTTCCATTGGTAGTTCAGAGAGTAGAGGGCATCTACCCCCTAAACATATATCTTTCCAACCAAATACCCTCCCACATTACAAAATTAAATCATACCTACGTGCTTGGCTCACACCGTTTTAGGAGTAGCTCTTAAATATACTATATACTTTTATCAAATGATGAATTTATGAATAGAGGCTATACCTTTACTTTTACTCATTTATCTAAAGTCTAGAATCGTTGGTTATCGAACTTTTTGAATGGCGTACCACCCAAACAATTTCAATATTTTAACGTTCTACCAAGATAGTGATGATTATTTAATATTTATCTACATTTTAAGGGAACTTAGCAATATAATGACACAACACTATTTATAGATTAACAGTTTTTATTTGTCATTATTTAACAATTCTACTCAATCAATACAGATAATAGGGCACAGGTATCAATGAGATATAAAAAAAACCTTTTTATGTATCCTTCCAACAACTGTTTGAATCTCTTTTCTTTTTGGTTTACTTGGTGGTAATATATTTATGGTATTTGATGAGACATTATCATTTTACAACTTTAATTTGCTTGTTTTGTTTGGCTTCTCATGGCTACTACATGGAATAATTGTACGTACCACTGGTAGTATGCGTACTACGGTTTGGGAACCACTGATATAGATAATTGATACAAATACTTAGCACGTCCTCTTACTAAGCTAATTGTTTAATTCCCGTTTGAGGACCAATATTTATCATATTTTGATTAATTTACAGCCTCGGGGTAGAACGTGCATGAATCACTTTCCAATTGATTTTAAAAATATAGAAAATCATTATATTATAGAGTTAGTCACAATAATTTATAAACAAGCAGTTTTATAATTAGTGTATACTAGAAACTATCAATCCTACACGGCATTGCCTATTATTCTTCAAAAATTTGTTAAAAATAGGTTAACTAAGAAGCTAATTAAAAATTAAAAATTCTGGCTTTGGAGTGCATTTGGACCCCCTTCCGTCCACCTATGTTAAAAATTTCAGATCTCTGCATGCCGTAGATTTGGCTGGGCGTCGTACACAAACGATCAAACACATACAGGCAAACACTTCCTTGTATTATTATGTATAGGAACAAATCCTATTCAATGTAGCCTTTATTCAAACACTTTGTGAGCCTAAAACTTCAGGTAGAGGCGGCCGACCGGTCTCTGCTTTGTTTGTATTTCCGAATACAGAAAACCAATCGACCAAAAGAGTGAAACACGCCAGGGTAGGGAAACAAATAGAGTGGTGGGTGTATTTCCACTCCTCAAGCAGGTACTCAGTTTGAGAAGGAGGATAAGACCCAAAAAAGAATTTTGGTCTTCTATTCTGCCATACCTTAAGTAGGATTTTCTCATAAAAACATATACTGTAGATACTCCTTTTAATGTCTATTTATATATAGTGAATATATTATATTTATTATATATAGATTTAAAAACCAAATTGATCAAATATATTTCACAATTTTGACATTTTCAAGGAAAAAAGTTACTTGTAGATGTCCTAAAAATATATTTGTAATTCTTAAAATTAAATATTTTTTTTTAGCATTAAAACCTATTGCTACCCACAGCTTCTTTGGTGCTGACATTACAGCTCACAGCTGACTACAGACAGCTTTGAAAAGTTACCAGACCAAACTATGTATCCCTACGCCAAACCATATGATCCGCAAAAACATGTGTTTAGCAGCTGTCAATTCTGACAGTCAAAATTTAGATATATATCCAAATATTGACTGTTAGATGTCAGCTGTGAGCTGTCAGTCAGCACCAAATAAGCCAATGGGCTACTTTATATACCCATTTTTAATTAAATCTTCAAGGAAAATTCTTATAAATTTCAAATTTTCTATAAATTGTCATAAGTAAAAAACTCCTAATTAATTTATCTTAGAAAAATAAACATAAATTAGATATTATCATGATAATTAATAGTCCCCCGACACCCAATTTAAGTCAAATCCGCACATGGTTCGATGCTGACTTAGAGCTCTACATGAGTGGATGAATGCACACATACGACAGCCAGAGGAAGGGAAGACAACACGCATTAAAAACCAACAAACGCCGAGAGTGACATCTCCCAAAACTAAATAAGATGGCCCCAACAGGTACAACCTTTAAAATAAACTACAATCTCCTTACAAAGTAAAGCCGACCATTTAGTGCGACCATTAACTATTTAATTTAATTTGAATTTCCTATCAGTTTTAGTTAGTAGGCCTATCATCCACTTGAGTGAAAAAATCAGAAATCAAACACCAACTACTATTTTTATACTAATATATTTAAAAATAACATGACATATAAAATCTGATAATCATAAAAAGAAACCAAATAAGTAAAAGTAAAATAAATAATAAACAAAGTTGAGGGCTGTACAGTTCGTATAACTGTAGCTACACTATGATAGGGGCTCAAAGTATCAAACTTTGTCATGACGTGTTGCATTAAGGTGGTGCTTACTCAGTCAAGTTTAGATTGCCCCCTTTCAGCGTGAACGGAGTGTATATTAAGAAGGAAAACCCTTAAAACTATAACTTCAAACAATGTTTTCAACCCCAACTTATTTGTTTTACTTCCACAGTCTTAGGTTGACTGCCAAATGTTTATTGATTTCCCATTATTTTGTCCTACGTCTGAGTGAAAGTTTATCAAAGAATTTCTCCCTCGTGCAATTCAGGTCGATACTAAGTTACCCAGCCTATAAGACTTCACTGAATATAGCTAGCTAACTATATTGCTGGACACAAGGACAAAGGTGTCTGCCTCATACCATCCTTAACTACTGACAAGGAAGAGGCTGGGATCAAATCTTAGCTAGGCATGATAGTTTTTATCTTCCTTAATGTTTTTACACAATAATTTAGCCCAAATGTGGCTATATTTATATAAAGACATACCTTTAAAACCAGTTAGAGTAGATATGACAGTAGTCAAATAGGGTAGTGGTGCCCAGCACACTTTCTACACACACCTACTTACACCCGAACCCCAATTACAAAATAAACTTTTGGTTATATAATTAAAAATATTTATTTGTGAAACATGTATCATTACACATGAAAAGTAACAATAAATTTAAACATTGGTGAGCGTTATGAGTAAATTATAATTTAGAGTAAATGTTTCCACATTTGCACGAAGGGAGAAAGGAGATTTATTTTGGTAAGCTCAAATGGTATAATTTCCCATTATTCAAACCTTGAACTTTGAGCTAATTAAGGGCAAACTGGTCCAGATGATATGTGACAATATAGCCCACGTCTTCAGCGTTGCGGGTCAACACAAAGCTTAAAATGTCTTTGAGATGAGTTTACGTTTGGCAAAATCAACAAAACTGTTTTATGGTCTTTTTAAATAACTCTTTCTAGTTTTTATATCATATCAATAAAGTAAGAGTTAACTTATTATTATTATTTGTATCGAGAGATAAATATTTTATTTACAGATATGGTGGTTAAATCTTTATAATTGTTTCACCAATCCATTAAGTTTAGCGCTGAGCTGGTATTATTTGTAACTAGAAACAAATATTTCATTTACAAATATACAATCATGTACTGTACAAATCAGGGCTTCCATGGTGATGTAGACCAAGGTTAAAAGCTGAACATTTCCCGCAGATATCAAATCATCGCTGAAATCTACTTTTTCCTCAATATTCAGGATACTTAAACTTTAAAATGAGAGGTCATTTGTAAAAACCCGTTCAGACATTTCTTCGTAATTTCTATATGCGAACATGGGCTAATCAAATTACAAACACACACACACACATATATAAGTAATAGTTAATCATTAATATATGTATGTATATATATAGGTAATAGTTATTTATTAATAAAGAAAAGAATTTAATAGTCACCAAACTATCAACAAGAAATACATTTCTTAAACTGAATTATAATATAGCTCATCCCTACCCTGAAGTTAATAATATGCTTATATTTCGTAGAAACCAATGCGTGGGAATCTGATTTTCATATAGCATAACAAGGTCCTATTTAAATCCGACAATTTGGCACTTATTTTTTCTTTCAATCTGTCTAGATGGTTTTTTCAGGGTAGCTTCCAAACGAGTTGACACATTTTAGCAAAATTTGACAAGGCTATTTTTTGAGAGTAATTTGATAAGAGATGAATAAACATAGTTTTTAAACTTGGCTATCCGTTCAATATGGTGGCCATTTAAAAAAGTAATTTTGGTTTAGTAGTTCATTTCAAGTGATTTAAATTTAAAATTCTAAGCAATCAATCGAGAAACTAAGGAAGGTATATAAATATATACCCCTTAGTTCTTAGTCCTTAGTTAGTATATATATAGTTTTTTTTAATTCATATATAGTGCAAGACTGAAATATTAAACCACCTAAATATAAATATATAGACATTGTTTTAAGTTTTACTTGATCCAGAAGAGAAAATATCCAATTCTAATTCAAGAATAAATTATATGAAAGATTTCAACTTGAAATTCTATGAAAAGTTTTAAGACTTGAGTAGTGACAAGATGAATGACGTACTTATTAATATAATTACTATTTTTGAATGAAGCTAATTCGGTCCAGTGTCCACAGAAATAGAAGCCATTTTTCCATAAAATATGTGTTCAATAATATTTGTCTTCTCGCTAGCCTATAGCAGCCAGTTTGATTCGATCGACTTTGTTTGCTGTGGAACGGTACGCGCGTGTTTTATTGATTTAATATTACGCTGTGTACATGAGCATAACGCCCAATTAATGTTTTACGGCCTTGGGGCCCGTCACCACTCCCCTACACTTTGTTATGTCGAATTAACGAACTGCCAGAATAATTCAAAAGTAGGCAGGTAGAAAGAACAGAACAGTTAGAGGAGTGGTAATACGTGATGGGTAGCTAGCTAGCTAGCTAGCTAGCTAGCTAGCTGCTGGTTGGTTTCATTTTGTTATTTATACATGATCGTATATACAGAGTGGGGAAGAAAATGTTGACACCTTTAATAATACTAGATCTGCACTATTTTATTACTAAATTCTTCAAATTAAACTTAAAACAGCAAAGGAATGACCTTTATCTACATAAATTTGAATAATTATTGAAAAAATCAACAATGTATTTAAGACATTTGCATTTAGATTATGTTATTCTAATTGCATTTTTTTTATCATATTATTACTTACTAGCTTTGTGGTATTAAAAACTCGAAAGTTCATTACCGCACTCACAAAAGTACGCCACTTATCCCTATCTTGAGCTAGTTCTATCCAGTCTATCTAATTAAATTCTATCGCCCTCAGGTCTATAAATATGTTATCCTCCCAGCTGCGTCTTAAAAATCTCCGTGGTCTTTTCCAATTAGATTTGCCATTCAATACCTTGAATGTGGTTCTATCTACTCTCATTCGCGCTGAATGACCGTAACCTGCGAGATTTTATCACCCTAACGATGCCTGGTTATGAGTACAGGGTATGCATCTCATCATTATGTAACCTTCTCCACTCTCCATCATATTCATCAATTTTTTGACCAAATATATTCATAAGCATCTTGTTTTCAAACATCCTAAATTTATTTTCGTCATTTAAGGTAAGAGGCCATGTTTCGCATTCATAGAGAATAACCGTTAAAATTATGGCCTTGTATATTCTGAGTTTTACATTTCTTGACAGCAGTCAAGACGCCAACAAATTACTGGCCGAGTAATAACAAGTCTTTCCCCGACTATAATCTTTTCATAATTTATAATCTTATATTATCACCCGTTAAAATTGTTCCTAAATATTGGGATTCATTGACCTTAACAAATATTTATTTTGCCAAGTGTACCGTTACAATCTTAATCACTCATATGTAACTGACGATTTAAGCACTTCTATCACACAGACTTTGCCTTAAAATATGAGTGAAGAATGACCCTGAGCACAAGACGATTTCTGGATAGCTCAGTGGGTAGATCGTTGGCTTACTAAACCAAAGGTCCTGGGTTCAATACCTGAGTCAATATGTAATTACCCGCCTCTGTGTTGTAGTTGGCTAAAGCGCTTGTCGTGTTGAGCTCGACTGCTGAGGACGGGGAGATCGAGGTTCGAATCTGGGTCGGGTGAACTGGGGGTGGTCTTTCCTAAGTGGTTTTACACTCTCCCTCCACGCAAATGCGGGTTCACTTCCTCTTATTAAACCTTCCCAAGTCCTCTTAATCCATTAGAGTAATTAGTATTTAAAGCGTATAACCCGAACGGGTAGTAAGACGTGGTGCTAAATATTATTATTAATATGTAATTTTTCAATTTAAATAATATTGCATTCATATTCGATTATAACTGTACTTATCATATATGATAGTTTATAAAGAAAGAGCCCAAATTCTATATCAAAAATGGAGTATATCGATCATACATATAAATCTTTATTTAAACTAAAAAGAGAAAATATATTTACTGAAATAATATACTAACATACCGCAAGGCAGGCTAGAACCAATATAAATATTTCAATTAGAGTAACATAAAAATTCGAGCATACTCTCCATTCACGGTACGAATTACTCTCTGACAGGTCTTTTTTCCTACCAATATTCTACTATATAATAGATTTCTGGTAGGGAAAAAGGCCTTTCAGAAAACAATTCCTACGTTTAACAGATTTAGCTATGCTGGAAGAAGAATTACGTATAAAAAATATTGACCTCTATATGAACTTCCCGAATTGTATGTCCATTGTCCTTAGGGGCGCTTTTTATTTTCATACATTCCAAACAATGTTATCTCTGTTATGTTAGTGTTATTTTGAGCGTAATATATTGCGTGTCTACTTGTCAAACCCTTTTAGATTTTTAATTCTTTTTTAGGGGATCATACATAACCGTCTCACAATACACAGTTTGTTTAAAACAGATACGCACCTGAATAGTGGAGATATGATTGTCAAAATTAATGTCAGATCAAAAATTAAAAGGATTTTGAAAACACATATTTTTATAATCATTGACAATTCTTTTTTTACAGGTGGTATCTTTTCATGTTTGAAGTAAACCGTTTGGTAATTGATTTAGTGAGTTCAATTAATTTTCACAATTAATACCTTACAATTAATAATTATGTATCGAGATTAACAAAATGGAATAGATTACAAATATGTCCTTGTTTCGGAACATAAACTTTATTTTGTGTCATTAGCAACTAAGTTCAATGATAACGTTTGATATTAATAATTCGTAAGATAATTGATACATTCACTTCGTGAATGATTATTTTGGACTCTTGTGTTTGCAAAAACTTTTTTGTTTTGATCTATTCTATGTTAGCAAAAATCCTCAAACTTATAAATCTATCTATAATATGTACATATTTACATATTAAAGATCATTTAAATTCAGCAGAAAAATGAATTAGGTTTCTTGAAAATAGTTAAAGGAACTTTGTGTGTGATTATTTTAATATAGTAAATCTCACTCGTGTTAGTTGTATATAGCAATTCTACGTTGTTATTTTTTTTAGCGCCAATTTGTTTGGGCTATAAGCCTAAGTAAGCCTATTAGTAATTATTATAGTGTATTAAGGCAGCGATTCTTAAACTAGAGGCCACGAAACGTTTATTGGTGGGCCTCGAAAAATTAATTTAAAATGTTATTTGCTTATTACTGAGGTCAATTATCTTAAATTTAACGTTTTGGAATAAAGAATTCGATGATCGTAAGCATGTAAGTATAGTAGCCTCTCGATTTTCCAAGGTAGTACAGGGGAGGGGATTCACGGATAATAGGAATCACGGATTGTACAAACAAATCACCATCTGTCTACCATCGCTATTGAAAATTTGCTGTCCTTTGTTTCTATTTATTTATTTATGCGATAAGTTATTTTCCACGATGGTAAATATTAAAACGAAGCAGCGAAATAGACTCCGAATCGACTCCTGCATGCGAATAGCATTTAGTAATACAATTGAAACAAGATAAGACAAACTAATGGAAATTGTTCAACAGCAGAGGTCCCATTAAATATATTTAGGTAAATTAATATCTGTTTTTATTTTTTTGTTACTATAATAAATAAATAAAAACACTACATTAGAATAAATCTTAGTAATTAATATTTTAGTAAAAAATAAGGGGACATGAACATATTTTAGAATATTTAGGGGGCCACGAGTAATAAAATTTAGAGTAAGTGTATCCCAATTTGCGTGGAGGGAAAGTGAAAACAATTCAGAACCATTCTTCCATCCCCACCCCCAAGTACACCAGAACGAACAAGTTTGTAACCCTTATCATCATGTCATCAACAGTCCAATCCATTGCGAGAGTGATGTCTTAGACCATACGACCACCGAAGTGTGTTTCAATATTTTTATTTTATATTACTATTATGTTTTAAAGCACTCGAAAATAAATACTGTCACTACTGTTAGTATATCTATATTATTGGGCACGCAAAATTGACGTCTGGATCATCTAGTCTGGTTTTCCTGCTATGGTAAGATCATAGTTTGAATTCCGCTCGGGTGAACCGAGGGTGTTTTTCTTTAAGTGATTTAACACTTTCCCTCTACACCAGTTCTGGTATATTTCCTCTTAAATTATACTTTCTTCATCTCCACCCCAAATGTGTATTTAAATGTGGATATCCAAAATGGTAATACAATATGGCAAAGGGAAAAAAATGCTTCATTAACAAAAATTTCTGCCAAATTTAAAATTAACCTACTCAACTAATGTTTCTTTTAAATTAGAGAGATCCATATGACTAAAACGTAATAATATAATTAAAATGAAGCCATTAAGTTAATGACATCACTTATTACTTTTTAAAGATAACAATTAAAATTCAGATTTAGGCGAAGAAAAAATTGAGTATAAGGTAGTGCGTGGTATGTGCCGGTTGGCATATATTTGAGATCACAAGAAAATTAATTGTATGACAAAATCCTATTTACTTTTTCCAACAGTCCATTATAGATTGAGACAAAGTTATCAAAAATAAGTAATCGGTATTCTAACTTCAAATAATCTTAATAATAGTTCTACTATCATGTAAAGACTTTTCAGATATCCATTTTAAACAGTCATTTCATTGATTTTTATTATCACCCAACTGTAGGATATACTATTAGTTATCTGAAGCTTTCAATTATGATCAAAACAACACCCTGAGAACAGAGATATCTTTAGGGAGGGCTACGGGGCACATAAAAGGTAAAATTCATAAAAATATCGAGTTCAACATTTTTCGCAGTTACAATCAATTTACTCTTTATTAGAAAGTATAAAGTTACATTAATATAAATAGTAAATTTCATATTTACTTGGCTATTGATGTACAGTCCAAACTTTCATAGAAAGAGCTGAGCTTAATAAAAAAAAATGTTACATAGAGCTGTATTATTAACAAAATATATCAAACGTGAGATCAAATGACTTGACTTAAAAGTAAATCTTGTATCATTTCATTTCGAGCCTTTAGATAAGCATTTTCTATGAACATTTGAATGTAAAATGTATACAAGAAGTAAAGTTAAATGAATACTATGCTGTATGTATGGCTTGTTAAACACTTATATAATAAATGTACAGTTTAGACAAATGACAGGTGGATGGTCCACGAATGTTTCTAACTGGGCAAAAAGGGGAGTAAGGGGAGTACTACTCCAAATAAGAGTAATTTACTAATGAGCGATTTTTTTTAACCAAAATTGTTCGATAGTGAATTCAACGATTTTGATTAAAATGCACGTATAAAATTGGTTCAACATGAGCAATAATAATAATAATAATAATAACAATAATAATAATAATAATACTTACCACCACGTCTTACTAACCTTTTTGGTTATTAGCTTAAGTACAAATTACGATAATGGGCTAGGAATTGGGAAGGTTGAAAATAAAGGAGTTTAATCCACATTTGTTTGGAGGGAGAGCAGAAAATCATTTAGGAACCCCTTCCGACCAGTTCACCCGAGTGAGATTCAAACCTTGATTTCCCCGTTCTCAGCAGTCTAGCTCAACACGAAACTAGCGCGTTTTTATATCTATTTTTAAGGTGAACATTATTTTATGGGTACCTTACTAAAGACTGGTTTTTCAAAACATAAAATATTTTTATAATCTCTCTTACAATTGGCTTAGGAATGGGTATTTTAGAAATGTTAGACGTTACCAAATTACTTGTTTTTTAAGTAAAATTTTTAATTGTAGTTATAAAAATAAGTACTGATCCATATTTTTTTAAACTATTCTATAAATAAATAACTATTGATTACAAATGGATATATTGGGCTTGTTTCAATCACAAATAGCACCGTTTACTGGTTTTTGGGGTTAAATTCGTTTAGTGCTAGTTTGCTAATTACTTTTTTTAAGCTTTGAATATGTATTAATAAATCTAGTGATTTCATTAAATGTTGATGTCAAAAAAGGTTTTTATACAATAAATGTTCAAAATTGGTAATGGGCGACTACTTTAAATTATAATGATTATAGCTATCTTATTCTTCTAAAATAAGTTATTTTAATGGAAGGGTAAGACTATAAAAAAAATTGGAATTGATTTTGGAAATTAAATTTAAAATTGATATTTAAGAATATATTTTCATGGTAAACAAGAATAAGTTTTTAGTTTTACAAATCACAAAAAATTTGAAGGTGGTTTACAATTTTTTTTTTAATTTGTAAGTTTAAAATATTTGAACAAATTTGTTTATAGTTTATAGCTCAAGATCTGTTAATTTGTGGTTTATTGTGATGTTTATTTTTAAGAATATAACTTACTTAAGCGTAATTTAATATAAATTTATTTTTTAGCATTTTATTAGAGTTTACAATAAACACTATGATAAAGTTTGTGTGATTGTACTGTACCATTTATTTATATTTAAGAGAATGTTATATGAAACAAAAATATTTTATTACTATATATTGTAGCCCAGACAGTATATAGGAGGAGCTCCAATTAAATAGGTTCATCCCACCTTAACTAGCCGTAAGGTACGTAGATTGTAAGAATTAAAGAAATATATTTTAATCAAACACAAAGAACTCACCTAAATATAGGCTCATGACTCGTTCCACATTTATAGATAACGTTTGAACCCTATTATAACAAACATCATAGTCAGCCACTATTTTGTAAACAAGATTTAAGATGCATCTTATTCAAAAAATTGATTCGGCTTAACATATTAAGTTTAAATTTTAAATAGGAATTATGCTTCACTATATCATATGAATATCCTTATGCCAACGACATTATCCATCCCACCTTGAGATCTACGTCGGAAAATATTTAATACGCCATATAAATGTGTATTTACCAACGTAAGTTGGTGTCACGTTGAAGAGGAAGAATTTTTTTTTTATAGTGACAGGTTTTACCAGGGCTTGGCCTAACCTGACAACACTCTGTGCTACGCCACTGGTAAATACCCTCCCTCTGAAGAGACGGGCGAACCAGCCTGCCACTGACAGCGACGCTCCATGAAGTCTCAGCAGTTAAAGTGGACTATATGCCATAGAATCATTAGTACAGTAATGCACATATAAAGAAAGGTATAGTAATAATAACAATTTAAACTTTTGATAGAATTAGTTTGAATTAGATTTTGGGAGTCAAAGTTGTATTTAATGTAAATTAAACTAGATGGATTCTACTCATAATAATATTACATAATTTTTTTTAAAGTAAACTTATTAAAATTGAAAAACAATCATATTTACTATCCTTGTTATTTCTTAGTGAAATTCAACTTATATATGGGTTAAACAATTAGTCATTTTGCTATTTATTTACACAAGGACCAATCTTACAATATCTCGTTGAAATCCTAGTTACTTAACTGGTTATAAAGTCTGAACATTGGTTAAACTTGGTTTTGTCTTTTACCATACTATTTTTATTTGTTTGTTAAACTATGAATAGGCTCCTGTTATTAGTTCTTATCGTTAACTTTCACGGAGAGCTACATTTGTTTATTAGCTTTTGATTGGCTTAATTTGAACATAGAGCATACATGTAAGTCATTACAACGTATATGGAACTGTTATGAAAACAAATCAATCAAAGCATGTCCAATTTATTAAGGTAATCAGATATCTTTATTCGCTTTTATTTTTCTGCTAAAATGTTTGTAGAAAAACATACACAAGAACAAAGTTTAAATTTGATCGAAAAAGAGAAAATGTTGTTAATTAAATTTATATATATATACAAACAAACGATTGAAAATAAACAATTCTAATTGGTGTTCAATAACTTCATGAATTTCCAACACTTTATTTTTGCTCAAAAGAAAATGTAAGAATAAATTCATCCTCGTTTTATAATTCCGGGAAATTCTTTCGTTCCAAGTATCTCGCCGGCCTTCAAAGTCTTGGATTTCCCTTGGGACGTGTAACTCATCTTCAAAGTCATCATAATCAAACATTAACTCACCTATTTTATAAGGTAAATAAATGTAGCCTCACTTTAATAATAACAAAAACCTTGAAAACAAAATGGCGTAGTGCTTTACGTTGTTAATGTGGACGTTATGTTTGCTAACCGGAAGGTAGACCTCACGTTAACTTTAAAGGCACTTTTACGTGGACATTAGCACTAACCAAACATTGTAAAATCAAAAGTGGTGGTTGTTATCACTTACCACTATGTTAAGCCCTAAAGAAAATAGTAAAGTGACATTGTAAGAGTGTTCTTAAATTGGTAGTGGTGAGAAAGATAAGATTTAGAGGATTTGTAGGGTATTAGAATGTAGCAAGTTATAATAGCATTTTAGAAAAAAAAATAACCTTGGCACATCAAGCTAGGACTTAAACTACAACCAAACTATCCACCGCAACACAATCAGCTCGTAGAATACCAACTAGTTAATATATGTGTGTGTCTGTGTGGGTGTGTGTGTGTTAAAGACACAGATTGTACCCTGAAATTATTTGCCAAATTTAAATTATCTACCACAACAAAAAGTTGTTTTTTCTAATATTTTGTGAAATTCAAAGACTTTTATTTCTAGGAGAAGATTTCTAAATTTTTATTATTTTATGTTTATGGGGGCAGGGATTGTATATGATTGCAACAATTTCAATTATATACTACAAAAGATGGGTTTTTTTTTGCATTACTGTTTAAATTTCTAGTTGTCCCGCCCCCAATCTCCATAAATATATGTATATACACAAATATATATGTTTATGAATATACTATACGCACTCTCTGATTTACTACCCATGAATAATATCTGCACATTCATACTAATGAGCTTGGGATAAGGAAGGTAGAAGGTAAATTAAATGCAGTACATTCGTTTAAGTGGATGTAATATATTGTGAGACCATTCAGATAAAAATTATCTCAATATACCCAGCGGTAATTTAAACACCTAAATCTCCATTAGCGACCAACTGTACCAGAGTAAACTGACACAATTTCTTTCTTATATAGCTTTATTACTAATACAAAGTTTATTGAACGTGGGTGACCTGGCGGTCTAGGGGTAAGGTGTCAGACTTCTATGCTGGCGGCCGGGGTTCAATCCTCAGTCCTGGCAAATATTTATCTGATTACCAAACCCTTCCTTCACCTCTGACAAGACATATTGTGAATGTGAGGAATGCCAGGCCTCCACCGTGGTTTGGATTCCACGTTAAACTGTAGGTCCTTCATTTCATCTCACAATCACCCTACCATTGCACATTAGCGTAAGTGCGTATAATCCGAACGGGTAGTAAGACGCGGTGCTAATAATAATATTGAATGTGTACTTCAATAGGTTAAGATGAAGAAGGAAGTATAGAGGAAATGATTACATGTACATTGGAAGAGAGGATAACCACTATATAGTGAAAAGTCACAAATGTGTAATCTAATGTTTTTCAAATGTGGGATATACTTTTATAAAGCAAGAATGTATATGGAATTTAAATGTAACTAAAGAGTGATAGAATTGAAAGAGAGCTAGCTAGTATATTCACTTTCTTCATAAGTTTAGTTTAGTTTTCTACACATATCAATTTCAACAGTCCTTAAATAGTGATCATAATCACTGTGGGATTTGAAAAGGACATTTATATTAAATTTAAATGTTTCTACTTATGACAAATGTTCAAGACCTATGAGACAACTTTCTATTTCTTTAGTACGAGAGTGTATATTCTTGTCTGATCCAATTTCGACAAATGTTTTGGGTTCAAATTGATAAATGAGGACTATAATAAAAATGTGTTAACCTTAATATGTGTGACCGCTATTAAAGTTACAATTTTTTTTACTGGAAGTCAAAAGTGTCACTCCTCCATCCTCCAGCTTCCCAGTCTCTTATCACCTGAAAATCTGAGTCTATGGGGCGCATCTTCATATGAGGCTACTCCTTGGAGACCTTAACCGAAAAAATCCTACTCGAACACTCTCTGGCCCCCTATTCTCGACAGACGCATGTCCGAAACCACTGGAGCTATGGGGCCCATCTCTATTGGGGGTATCCCTTGAGTTCCTTATCTAAAAACCTCTACATTCCCTTTTGGCCACGTTTCTACTCCAGAAGAATCTACGGGAACTTTTTCCCACTCGTTTCTAACCCTTCTTTACACATTTTTTTTTATTTTTACTTAAGTATTACTCAATTTGAGCATTGGTTTGCTATTTTGTATAAAAATAAGCTAGGCCTGTGTCCTTAATCAATATTGACTCTATTTTCCTAAAAATATATTTCATAAAAACTTGAAATATACATACTTCTACTTTCCTATAATCTCACCTCAATGCACCGTAGCGGCTATATAATTGAATACTTGTCCATGTCATTTCCCGGTTTAGTACTGGCGTTACGGTGTTTTACAATCATATTTATCACTTCGAATAGTTGAGTGCTAACGCACTGGGATGAATAATTTTCGATCTTCAAAAACAATTAACATTTCTTACACTAATAATAATCGCAATACAAGGTTGGGAATTTTGAATGAACTTTCCCAGGGAACTCTCTTTTAGGAACCATGATGGTCCATTATATTATTCTCATGATCAAAGAGGATATCCGATATTACACTGGGATATATTACTATTCTTATTATTATTATTATTATTATTCGCACCTCTTCTTACTACCCGTTCGGATTACACGCACTTACGCTAATGATAATGGTAGGGTGATAGTGAGATGAAATGGAGGACCTACAGTTTAACGTGGAATCCGAACCACGATGGAGGCCTGGCATTCCTCACATTCACAAGAAATCTTGTCAGACGTGAAGGAAGGGTTTGGTAATCAGATAAATATTTGCCGGGACCTGGTATTGAACCCCGGCCGTCAGCATAGACTGGGATATAAAAACCGTAAATACCTTCAGATTATTAATGGGAAAAGCTAGGCCTTCTTTGGCGAACTATAGTGCATATTGAACAATGGAAATTCTTACCTATACTCGCGATGACATTTGACATACATTGACATATATTTTCACCATAAAATATAACCTGAAATATGGTCACGTTACATATTGTATTACCGGGTTGAGAAAATACAATTTATCTCGAAAACCTCCAAACAAACTGTCAGAATGTTGTACAGAGTAGTTGCAGTCCCCATAAGAAGATGTCATCTCAACCAAGCATGCTTGTTTAATAGGGTAACTTTCTAATATGTTGTTGTTTTCATTTAAGAGATTCACTATTTATGCAATGTGATTGGTATAACAAAGACTAAAAGTCTTAGTAATTTTCAGTATAATTGTTTAAATACATATTAATATTATATTAAGTACGGATGTAGTTCGGGAATCTTCGTGTAAGGTCAGTTCAAGACACAAAAATAAGGACCAAACGTTGGTGTGATATTCTGAAATACATAAAAAGTTGCCATATTGGTATTATTGATTTATTATTGATAAATCCTTTAATTATATATAAATACTTAAAAACCATAAATTATATAAACTAGAATAAACCACTAAACCAGAAAGAATAAATAGCAAACGCTATTGTATATTATGTTTTAATATGGATACAGCCGCATCTATATATCATTGTATGCGACGATTACTGGACAGCTCAGTGGTAGAGTACTGGCAAACTAAGCCAAAGGTTCTGAGTTTGATTCTCGTGTTCAGGTATCCATTTTAAATTTTCATAATATTTTAATACAATTAAATATTATTAATAAAAGTTATTTGTTCAATAGTTTAGTTATAATTAAATCTATAATTCTTACGGAACTTATGATTAAAAATTATTCAATAATGACAAACATAGAGTTATGATTCTCAAAGTTTTAAGGAAGGAATTTGTTCTTTAATAAATATGGGGTTGTACACTTCAAATACATGCCACATAAATCGAACCTTGTGTTAACAAAAATAATTATTCAACTATGAAACCTAACAAAACATATCACATAGAAATTTCATAGAACTTTTCTTTTTCATTAGACATTATTGATAATATTTACATAAACTTGCACAAAACGATTAATTTTAAAGTTGAATGGAAGAATTTGCATAAACACATTCATACATATTTTATTTAATACTTTTTCCAAAAGAAGCAATATTCTAACGAATATATAAGTAACATTCTGTTTTAATGCAACTCATTATTTTTTATTCAACTAATATTTTTCATAAATATTTCCCGTACATATAACTATTATTTGAACCATTTGACGAATAGTAACTTGAAAATTAACACTTTAATTGAAAAGTAAATATTAAAGAGATCAATAAAGTTAAGCTACATACTATAATTTTTCACTTTTTGAAGACAATGTCTCTCAGATGAGCTCCAGTGGATGTCGGACAAAACTAAGCAGTTTTTCTACCACTTTCCTCACTATAGATCGTTTAATTGTGTATTCCCCAACCTATATTTCAACTAAAGAGGCCTAATTTTTAAATCAACTTTATAAAATGTGTTGTCCTCCTTTAAATGTGGGTGCATATATTGTATAGAAACATCATAATTTACTTCCAAGTGTCCACTGAATTCGTCAAAATCCGACACCGTTACTAAGACAAATGGTAGAAAATTAATTTTCAGATATTGTACATCTAATCGTGGAAAATAAGCTGTGATCGTGGGTGCGATTTGAGACCTTCCTTGTGTACCCAAATTGTGATGAAAGAAAGGTTTGTGACACATCAAACAAACAGAATAGTAATGTAAAAAAAGTGTAATATTAAGAGTAATTCTGATGTATCACACACACATTCACACACATACATATTTGAAGCTCAGACGATTAACGTAAATATCTCAACCAGAAAGACTCTTGTATGATAAACACAAGCTATAGAGATCTCGGTCTTTGTGATGACTCCCCGATCATCAGAAGCTAGTTTGTGTAGAGGTTGACAGACAATGTCTGAGGGAAAAAAAAGAGGAATCACCTACTATACCGCCTCCACCGACCCCATATCCTCAAATAAAATGCCGACAGAAAAAAACCTGTGTAAGTTCAGGCACCAGCCCACTGCCAACCCTTTTGCCTTTTGCCGGTTTCTACTCGCCCCAGACCCGGAAGCCTCTGACAGAACGTGTCAACAAGTCCACGAACACACACGGCCTTCGCTAACGTTTAGTAAAAAAAAAAAAAGCTCGTTCAGTTTTTTTTAAATAATACCATTCATGAAACGTGGGAGAATGAGGTCCTCCCTCTTGAAAAAATAGTGTAAAAAAGAGTTGATTTTATCTGAAAGGACATCAGGACAGGAAATGCTTTTCCTCGATGGTGACCACTTCCGGTGGAAATATTTGAATTCATTCCAAAGGAATAATCTTTCACCATTTTTTATATTTTATTTTCCTGTTGCATTTCCCTTAGTTCTCTGTTATAAACTATAATTGGGATATTTTCTTAATTGTGTGTTTATTTGATAATAATATCAATACCAATTCTGATAATACAACCGTTTAGTCTTAGTAATATTCTTATTTAACAATTACAAATTATTGTTGGATAATTCTTTTGTTTCGCACCACATCTTATTAAAATCTGATTAAGATAAGAATAAATTATTTCAACAGTAATAAGAATTTATTAAAGCCTTTATCAATCTTTTTAAGTACTGTTATGTCATGTAAGCTGTCAATTTTCTAGTGTAATATTAAATATTACTAACAAAAAATTTAAATGTACTGATGGTGACAACTCTTAAATATGTATATATTTAATAAACCTTTCTTTTTATCAAAATCCAATTGCCTCTAACAAATATACATGAAATTATTTCACTAAAGAAGTTGAGGAGATAAAATCATTTAGAGGAAGTCTTCCAACATTTGCCCAAAGAAAAACGGGGAAAATAGTTAGGAAAGAATACCTACAAGACAATTGGTCAATAAAAGATTACCAATATCCTCTCAGTCGGCAGAGTAAACTAGTTAAAATTTTATATTGAGTTCACATATCTACCGTTGCAGATAAGATACTTTATTCTAATATCTTAAAAGAACACTAAGAATCTTATAATATTTGGGTCCAAGGAGACACTCTTGAAATAAAGTGGCTTGCTGATGATGGCAATATTGAAATAAAAATAACAGCAGCTTGGTCCAAAGGCTTTTTGAATGTATGATTTTACAATCTCCCTTCAACCAAATTAAGTACATTTATTAATTAATATAACACCCTAATATTAAGTGTGAAAAACATTTTCAGGAAACACTCATACGATCGTCCTCATATCATGTATAATAAGTTATAACTGAACCAATTTATAAATATTAATCATTAATATAATACCATTAAATAGGTTTTGCTCAGGGGAAAAAATGCATTGTAAGTCACAAAAAAGACTTTCAACGAGTATAAAATTTGAATAACTAAATGACCCGAATGGGTAGTAAGACGCAGTGCTAATAATATAATAATAATAATAATAATAATAATAATAATAATAACTAAATAAAAGACATATTGAAAAAGAGCTACAATATTTAAAAAAATAGTCATCACTAAACTACTTTTGAATGTTATCTTTTAAATTAAAACAAACAAATAAAATTCTGTAAATCGTAAAAAACTTAATAGTTACTCATTTTCAAATAAATCACTAAAGGAATTTTTAAAATAACAATTATCACTGAAATACTCCATACACATACATTAAGAATCGTTTAGGCCCTTTTTTTAAAGAATTTTGAATTCAAAAATACTAGTTAACTGATCATCATCATCACCGTCATCATAAAATGTTTCGAGCCTATGGCTGGTTCGGTTTGGTAAAATGTCTCCATATCCGTCCGTCCTTCGAACATTCTTCCTCCTTTATTCTCTTCCACTCTCCTCCTCTTACTTGCACACATGCTGCTATTTGTTCCTCCCATCTCTTCTTTGGTCTCCCTTTCAGTCTCTTCCCTACACACTTCATATCATTTATCTTCTTGGAATGATATCCCATTCCATTCTCATCACCTTCACATACCATCTCATGTACTCCCTGCATCTCAACTCTATACCTTACATCTTCATTCCTAATCCTAGATCTTCTTGTGGCAGCTATAATGCTACCCCAATTTAATGGTAATTGGCAAAATAAAAAGAGCCCCGTGGTAAGGCCATACAGCCCCTAAATATTAGGTTTGATAAAATTCTATAAAAGCATTCTGAATCCAGGCTCAAATACAGAAGTACACGGGACAGAAATAACTACAAAATCTCAGCTGTTAAGGTTTGGGAGCACATAAAACTTCAAGATTCGTCATAATCTAATGATCTACAATTTTCAATGTTACAGTACTTCTTCATTTGAGAAAATATAAAATCAAAGTTAGTATTTAAAGATATTTATAAATATATTAGACACCCATCCACGAGTATTGTATATTCGAAAGTTGGCTTGAGGCTTTGTAATATAACCTTAAAGTTCAATTAGAGACCTAAAGTAATTTTAACCCGGATAAAATATGTTAATTTGTTACGTTTGTCTTTTTAAAATTTCGTATTATTCCATTAGTATATTATTATATTATACAACAGTAAATTATATACTTTAATCCTATCAAAATGTTTAGTAATTTTATGAAACATCTTTCAAGTATTGCTTGGGTTTCGAGTCACTTCTATTAATTATTATTTCTTGTTTGTGAATAGAAGGTGAGTAAGAGATTGAGCGTAGCTAGACTTTAATTGGATCTTGGTTTCAATCACTTCTACTTACTTGTAACAGAATTTCAAAATATCCTTTTTGCTTCCCGTCGTCACATTTTGAAACAGACAAAAGAAACGAGACGTAGAAATAAACCAAGCGTTTGTTAACTAAGGATGAAAGGGAATTAAAATGAGTTGGTTGCCAAGGCAAAGAAGAAGAAAACGTGAAATAAAATGAAAGACCAAATAAAATATAGTTTACAAAACAGCACGTAAATAATTCAAAGTGTCGTTAGTAATCGGCCGAAGATGTAAAGCAAAGAAAAGAAAAGTGGTTTGGAAATGTGATAGAAATGAGAGAGGGAAGGGAAGTTGAACGTTGCATTGTTATACATTTAACATTGCCTAGGATTTCAGAATTAATTAAAACTTTTCAAAAGGGTGATGCAAATCTCTGCATGTATGTGTGATCGCAAAACGCCAGCCCTGGCACGCATGCGCTAACATTCAAGCCACCAACTCGATTGTTGCCCCCCTCCCACCCCACCCTCGCCCTCTAAACTCTTCCCATCCCTTTCCCCATTTTCACCCACCAGAATCAGCCCCTCAAGTGGGAATTAATCAAGACCAAAATTAATTGCGGTTGGATTTTTGTTGTTTCGTTTGTACTATTGTGGTATTCGCCCTCAATTAGGTTTTACGTAACGTGGAGTAATACTTTCCCAATAGAACCGAATATTACAATATTCCTAGATTTTCGAGGTTGTAATCAATCAGGGATGTGGAAATTAGGGCTGTTTTATTTTACTAGATTGCGTGTGTTTGTGTGGGATTACGAGCTAATCCAAGTATTATGTTAGTCCATTTACATACATCTAGAAAGTTTGTGTATGCATTCAGACAGTATCACTCAATGCGATTATAAATAAGTAAAAACACTAAATTGAATTAATGTCAAGTTCATGTTTGGTTTATTAAACACACATTTAGACTTTAACTTTGAAATCTCTAATCTAACATGTCCCAATTAAAGTCATATTGAATGTACGTTGATAGTTTGTTTATCAGTGCCCATTTGGGCTGTCAGAAGATTTACACAGATGTAGTAGGGAATGGCGTAAATATATAGCAGGACATAATTTTATGGAAAACTAAGTAAGTACACATGGACATATTTTTACTCAAATTGTCTCAATCACCGGCAAACCAGAACATGATAATCTGATGTCTCACTTCCATTATTCTGTTATAATCTAAATTAGATAAATCAAGAATTAAACAATAATTATTTCAAAATATGTTTTGAATAGGCCATTATACGGAATATTAGAAACAAATATATGATAAGATACCACAAGAAACTGTTGTACCATATGGATATAAGTATAGAAAGCATCCCATGCATAACAATTTTCTCAAAATGTCTCCCTCTACCCATAAATGCTAGGTGGTAGCAAAAATCACGTGACATACTCCCCAGCATACGTACTTCTTACTAGATACCCAACTTTAACAGATATTTGCCCTGTTAGTCAGTCGGTAAGCAATAAATATCATTATAAAAACGCTTTAAAAATTAGACCACTGAATATATTATAAAAATACGAACCAAAATACCCTTTCTTACCTATATCAGCGTACTACAGGATGATGAAGAAAGGTACACTATTAAGAATAGCAGAAGAAGAATCATTCATAGTTTGGAACAGGACCATATATAATATTGTTTCTTATAATGCACACTATTTTGTAATCAAATGAGAAAATAAAAAAGCTTTGAGTTTTATATTTAGCCTACTGTAATTATTCTTAAAACGTCTCATTTTTCCCTTCTCTGAGAAATTTGAGTTAAATGCAGGCCAAAACTTAAAACATTAATCGCAACGACAAAATTAATAAAACAAGACCTTAAAATATATATTATTTTATCAATTTAATAATATTAATAATTTATTTGATTTTATGTTTGCCTTTAAATACAATTAAATGTAAATACATATATTGTTCCTTACTATCATGCTTATGTAAAGCTGGTCTATTTTGTCTTAATTCAGAAATAATTAACGAAATTCTGAGGGAAAAGTAATGTTTGTAGATAAAAAGTTAATAATAACATCTATTTGAAAATCTCGTTGAAAATATTCCGAGCAAACAATAATGTATTGTGCCCACTTAACATTATATTAGTAGATTAGGTAGATTATTGTTATAGGACTAAACATATTTCTAGCCGAAGAATAATCTCGTAAAAAACTTTTAGTTTACACCTATTCAATTGGGTGTCATAAACAAAAGTAATATCTTTAAAAATGACTGGCATCCTCGCACAGAAAAATCTTGCCGCTTTCCAATTTTACAATAGTCACACTTTGTCTTCCTTTGTTTTTCTTATTTTTCTCTTTGCTATAGAAGGTTAGGAACATTTAAAAAATTGACATTCCCTGCAGTGGAATGACCACAGATGAATTTATTTGAATGAACTCTTTGTATAGAGTTAATGTTTTAAATTTAAGTAATATGCTTCATATAATATTTACATAAAAAAATACATAGATTCCGCTTTGTATAAACTTTACGCCACTTTAAGACGAACTTATCGTTCTCTTTTGCTACAGTAGCCCCTTGGCTTCTTTGGCGCTGACTGACAGCTCACAGCTGACTTCTGACAGTCAAAATTTAGGTATATACCCAAATTTATGTCAACTGAGAGCTGTCAGTCAGCGCCAAAAAAGCTATGGGGCTACTGTAGACTGATACTCGGAAAGTAAATCATCAAACTTGATTAAATTGTGTCTCATAGCATTCTTCTTTCATTATTAAATGAATACTTCTTCAGAACTGGATATAAATGTACAAACAATACCAAAGTAACGTTAACAATTCATGATAATCTATTAACCGTTGTTATTAGTTGATGTAGGCAGTTTTAGTCTCTAGTGTGGCTTAGGGAAGAAATTCGACGTAGGTTCCTAGTAGAAAACTAGACGAAATAGGAAGTCACGTTTTTTCATGACAAAGTCTATACTAAAATAAATATATTAATTGTTTATTTACACAAGGTGAGGTAAATAACAATATGATGCCGATTCTAAAATAATCCAATTTCATAGATTCCTAAAGAAAAATGTAGGTCCTTACAAATGTAGACGCAAATATACAATTTTAATCCATGTATAAAGCCTTTCGAAATATTTTCATTGAATTATATAATTAATACAAGAATGGACAATATAAAATTTCTAGAAGAAATGTGGAAATTTTATATGGGTGAAAAAAAAGTGGTAAGCCATTAATAAAATAACAAAATTTAGGACAAAAATCCCAAAATAAAAACTTTGTCTTACCCTCACCCCAAAATCCAGGCTATATGAGGTTGTTGGATTATTCCACATGCCCACCGATCCTATCCTAAACGGCATCATCTGAGCTATTATATATTATTACTTAATGTAATTTTACTTTGGTTCTTATATTATGTTACAAAAAGCCATGAGCTAATATTTCTTTTATTTATTATATCAGTGGTGTAAATTCCACTAAATTCCTTGTTTAACAAATGTACTAGTATATGTAGCCACCCTTATACTCTGTGGTTATATAAACTATTTTTTTAACTGTCAATTTACAAACCGTTTAGTTAGTACATTTTAAATATCTATAGTCTTCAAATACTTGTTAAGGTATTACTCTAGTGATGATAAGAACAGAGAAAGGAAAAATTAATTAAACTAACTGTTTTTATGATCGGTTTCAAGGTCAGTGACTCATGTAGCGTTATAAGGATACTCCTTAGTACTTGCTACAAGCTCAAGCAGCCATCCGGCCTATCGTTCTTATATTTTACATAATTAGCACTATTCATTTCTTATATTTAGCTGTCCTTCTCTATTTTAATCATACTCCTCATGTACACCTTATTGATTAATTTCTACCGGTTCTAATCCATAATCTTGCCGAGGACGCTGATCCACAGTTGAGCGAATCACGTCAATTATTCCGTTTGAAACTATAGAGATGGTCACCGTGGCTACGAGTGACACTTACCGGCATTGTCCGAGCTTAGATATAGCCACCATCGGCGCCGGCGCATCGGTGTGGAATATTGTTCGCAGACTCGGGTTTCTCCTGGGTAATGGAGGATGCCGTTCTTCAGAGGCAAGTGACCTACGTGACTGGTCGCATGATCGTTATTTTGGACCAGCATGTAGCAGCTCTCAAGAACCTATGTCGCTAGGCAGAAGTGGGAGACATGTACAGCTAGAAACAAGTATGGGGTGACCTGGCGGTCTAGGGGTAAGGTGTCGGACTTCTGTGTTCTGGCGGCCGGGGTTCAATCCCAGGTCCCAGAACATATTTATCTGATTACCAAACCCTTCCTTCATCTCTGACAAAACATCTTGTGAATGTGGGGAATGCCAGAACTCCACCGTGGTTCGGATTCCACGTTAAGCTGTAGGTCCTCCATTTTCATCTCACAATCACCCTACCATTACACATTAGCGTAAGCGCGTATAACCCGAACGGGTAGTAAGACGCGGTGCTAATAAAAATAATAATAATAATAACAAGTATGGTTTGTTTTCATGAAATTACAACCGTCCTTGCGCTATGTTCCTTCCCTGCTGCACAAAAAAAAAACAGGTTCAGCCCAGTGGACGAAGCCTTATTTTGAAAACCACCAACAAGGGAAGTTCGCTCAGGGAGTTGCTTAAAAAACTTCTTCATAGGGGTTTTTAAAGCAGGGTATTGTTTGGTTGAAATGGGTTTCCGTATTTTGGCCATCTCAAGGAAGAATAATAGGGGTTAATTGGTTTAACTCAACATAATATTATTCTATTATATAAGTTATATAAATAAACATAGGGAGTCTAAATTAACCTAGTTTAATCGCCAAGGGAGGCTATCATGTATTGAATTTATTATTATTATTATTATTATTAGCACCGCACCTTACTACCCGTTAGGATTTATACGCACTTACGCTAATGTGTAATGGTAGGGTGATTGTGAGATGAAATGGAGGACCTACAATTTAACGTGGAATCCGAACACAAGATGTCTTGTCAGAGGCGAAGGAAGGGTTTTGAATTTATTCAAGTTGCATTTATTTTGTATATATGAGGTTTGTTAACGTGAAGAAGTCAGCATTCTTAATTATATTTTTATTTGTATAATTCCTTAGTGGTTTTTAAGCATTACGTTGAATAGGATCGATATGTTTAAAATAGTCCATGAGTATGGAAACATAATGTTTTTACAATACAGTTGATGTGTTTATAATATAATGTAAGCTTCAGGTTAACTCTTTTGTTTGTGGAAAGAGAATACACATTTCTGGTAAAATACTGCAACTCTTTTATAAATATTTCACTGGTAAGGGGCAGCTATTAATTATTCTAAATCAGATATTTATGAATAAAATTTTATTTTTATTAAAATGTAAAAGAAAATTGTCATAAATGTTTCCATTCATATGAATACATTTTAGTTTCAGTTGGAAAAGGGCTAGAATGATTTATCCATGTGCAATCTTTCCAATTTTTTATAACATTTTTGAGAAAATTCTTCCAAATTTTAATTCAATATTATGATGTTTAATGTTTTTAAATTTTCATTTACCAAAAATACTTACTTAAGTCATCAAAAACTGGATCCTGGTTTTATTTATTAAATTCCATTGATTGTTTTTATCTTTCTATAGTTCAGTGGACATTACATGACTACAATCTTGTATTCATAGCTTAAAATAAAACGCGAGCTTATGTAATAAATTGTACAAAATATCTCCATTTCATTCTCCTCGTCTAAATACATATTTGAATTATCGGAATATATAAATTAATAGAGTAAGGATGAATGTGTTATATTCTAAAATGAAATATATATATAAGTGTATATTAGGTGGAAAGAGAGTAAGAAATAACTTAGTAAAACATAATCGCTAGACACATTTAGAAGTTAGGCGCAGAACCTTCCCATCACCATGAAATAAGACTGGACAAGATTAACTCCTTTATCCATGTACCTATTTTACCCATCATTACTGGAGAGAGAATAATTTATTAACCTTGATTTACACCATTAATTTTATGTGTTATACTAAATGTTTGGGATAAAAATATTTAAATATAAATTAATCTATAGTTAAAATAGTAAAGAATAATATAATAAAATATTTTATTACTTCATAAATGGACCAGAAATACTATTTTAACGCTAGTGATCTTAAGTCCAATATGAGAAAATGGTGGTTTAAATCATGGCCAAATGCAGTGGTGATTGTTAGTTTAGTAATAATATATAATACTGTCTATATATAAGCAATAACAACTTTTCTTTAATATAAAATGGCCACTCAATTTATCTTTAATTAGTATCGTTAGTTTTGAATCGCCAGAAATCCCGAATAAGGTTAAACACTAAAATATATAGATATTTTCGCTGGATTGTTATCGTGTCTACAATGTTTAAGATCAAAGGTTCAATTCTGAACCATAGCTTGGTGTTTAGTTTAATACAGTTTATTAGTTTATAAGTCCTGTGTGTCTATATAATCCTTTGATTTAAAAAATGCTGATTCAATAAAGATTATAAAAGAGAATTGGAACTAGAATACTATAAATCATTACTATGTAAAAGCTAAGATGCATAATCTGGACTGAATGTCATAAAGGGTGACATTTATTCTATATATCAAAAATAAAGTCATAGTTTAATTTTTGTAGAAAAAAAACTGAAAGGTTACTATATTATACTTTCTACTATTCATAGATCAAGTCAGCTGATCTTGAAATATCATTTTTAATAGATAGAAGCAATATCCATAAAATAAACCCCTAAATTAATTTTTGGAAAATTGTATCATTCTTGAGAGCGAAAATAAAATTGTTTGCATTTTTAAAAAGTTGTTTACTACCAAAATTGTTCTCTTTTGGCTAATAACCATTTTAAGATTGACCCAATTTGTATGGAATGACAAATTTGTAAGGCGCAACTTGTCATATGAATAAATTAAATTTGGTCTAGTAATTTACTGGGAAAGCTTCATTACCATTTTAAGATTGACCCAGTTTTTATAGATTGACAAATTTATAAAGCGCAACTTTTCATATGAATAAATTAAATTAGGTTTAGTAATTTACTGGGAAAGCTTCTTTCTATATGATATAAATTATAGGCAAAATATGATAGGACTCCCTATTTTAATCAGCATTTTTACAATGTAATCTCTATAAAAGGAAAAGAAGGAAAATCTCTAACAGTTAAAAGGATGGACCGACTGTTTTATTAAGTCAAATAACCCTAAGGAGGACACTAACAATTTAATATCCCCCATCTTTACATTTTATGAAGCTAATCATTTGAAAACTTAAAAATGTTAAATGCAAATAATTCCACAGATTTTTTTTTTTGACCCAGCGTCTGAAATTCAAGCGTTTAATGCGAACATCAGGAAGCAGATTTTTTTTATTTAACCCCGTACGCATCATAACATCTAAAAACCGGGATATTTAATAACGTAATTTAGCTTCCTGGCTTGGTAATATCTGTGTTACTCTTACTGTAACGCCTTTACCCCTAACCCTTTCCACTCCGTTTTCCGTATTACCATCCGTTTATACGACAGGGGAAAAAAAACTCTAATAAAGAATCCAACCATTGAAGCTCGTTTAACAGGGAATCTACAAAATGAGAAAAAAAAATTGAAAGAAAGGGGCAAGGGAAGCAAAATAATAAAAGGCAGCGTATATTCCCTGTGAATTTTTATTATTTTGAATTGAATGCTGTATTCCTGTTCGTCAAATTTACAACCTGTTACAGAGAACAAAGGAGAGCAATGATTTCTGCAAAGAAAAGAATCAATTTTTGTAAATTTCGACGTTCAGCCTTAGTAATACTTATAGACCGGAAGTCCTCACCTGTTCATTATAATGTTATTTTATCACAATTGAATATATTTACGTAATTAAATTTAATAAACTTTAATTTTAGATGGTTATATATAATTTATAATCACATAATTAAACGGTTCGACAGTCTTTATAACTTGGGTTCAATATTATTTTTTATTATTTTAAATATGATATAGACCAAATTAAAGCTACGGTTTAACACCCTCCTAATCCATCTGAACATAATTACAAATATACGGTAGGGATTATGAAGGTATAATTTCGAGTAAATTTAAACCAATATTTTGCAAAGAGAAAGTAGGTATTTTAGAACGTAACCAGATAGTAAAACTATAGAGCATATCCACTGATTATATCCAAATTGGAATCGAATCCCTGCCAAGCCGAAACAGGTTTCTATAGTCATTGAAATGAGGAATAACTCATATTTCGTGAACCTTTGCTAATATTTCCAAACTTACGAACTAATGCTATACGTCATCATGATCTTGAGAGGATCAAACTTAAGGATGTGGGGGCTAACAATAGATATAGCATATAACCCGAACGGGTAGTAAGACGTGGTGCTAAATAATAATATATATATACATATAGAACATTAAAATTATTGAAAGTATCAATTAGCTAAAAGATTTTATATTGAAACTTAGTCGTTATTGAACCCCTTAAAAATATGAGAAGACCAGTGATATCCTATAAATTGATCAAGACAATCTATCAAGTCAATAATTAATGTGTATAATCAAATTCCACCTTTATTTACCCTTGCTCCTAAATTTTATANTATATATATATATATATATATACACTCTACATATCACCTATACTTTCAGGATACCCGCAAACATGATAATTACTCTATAATGAGGAAGGAATAGTTTCAAAGGTAATCAATCCGATATTGCATTGAAGAAGAGTGATGCGTCATTCAGGAAAAAACACTATCAGTAAATAAAATAGTGATTTAAACCCCGATCTATCCGTCATCAACAGCCCAGTCTATCATGAAAGTAACACCTTTGACTTTTAGGCCATCTAAAAGGGTCTCTTTCTATTATGCCAAAGGTGATTTAACATTCTTAGCACTCTAAGGAGATTCAGTTACTACTTATCACATGGTCATTATTTAAAATATTTAAATATTGTTATCTATATTTCAAACACAAGCTAACACAGGTTGACGGTTGACACAAAATTTAGTGTTAGGATACTATAGTGTTGAAAAGGGATGCCTTAGCTGTCAATTAAAATGTAAATGAAAACATGCTGAGGTTTACTTTAAAGATTAATCTTACCCACTAATGTCAATATAAAGTAATTGAACCAACCTGTTTGAGTGATTACTAATGTATATGAATTAATATTAAGTGATATTTAATGACCTTTCTTAATCTAAATAAATTAAATGGGTATAATTGATCAAATTAAAATCCCCATTATGAGGTCGATGAACTTAGATGCTCTAAATTTTTGATTTAAACTAAATATAGCTTTATAATTAACTTAAAAATTCTTTAGCAGCACTTGGATTTGAAAAGAAAAAAATCAGAATATTTATTTTTAGGTCTAGGCCCTGTCTTATTTGGAATAGACTCAGAGCTGTTTACACCCTTCTACACATCCTTTTGAAGTCTCTTTTGTCCATGGAACACTACTACCATCTGCCAAAGAAGGGACGTGAATCGTGTAACAAATGGTAACGCCACACGGAGGAACTTGTCTTGATAAGTGCAATGCCCACCCTTCCTGGGCCACGGTCCGATAGATACGAACCAATCAGAGTCCACAGCTGGGACTGCTCTGAAGGGGATTGATCACCCAAGCACCCTTGCAGACAGTTGACCATGCCCTGTGAAAGAAACAAATGATTAAAAAGGAAAGGGATACGTTTGTGATTCGTTCAATCGGTGAACATCTAGGCCGAATATTCGTTCTGGAGTTTTTCTCTAGTGATAGTAGACGATATCAAAGTATCTTGCCTTTGTAATTTGTATCTTTGATTTTTATCAAGCTAGCATAAATAGCATTAACAGTTTATATTTTGGATGATTGTTGTTTTTTTTAGTTTAGTTTAGTAGAATGTTTCAAAGAATGTTCATCTATAGTATATGATCTAAATTTTTTGTTTCATATAAATATGTAGCAATTATTGCTACAAGGCATCAAAAAAACGGGATAGTCAACAAGAACAGCGCTTACCCAATTTCACCGGCCGGACGAGCATGCGGAAAAGGACGTCCACACACGATATCAACAGTAAAACAACTAAGCGCTGTGATCCTAGTGCAGCATTTCGCCGCTACGCGCCACCACTAGCCTCAGGAACAACGTGGACGCCGAGAACAGCGTAGAATAGCCGTGGCCTTGATAGAATGTTCTCAACGCATCTAATCCAGCGCACCCCCCCTTTTCATGTGTGTTAATTCTGTGATCCCCACCTTGGTGTAATTCCTTCTCGAGTGTTCGATAGTTGCGCCATATAAGAGACTGTTCACCAAGATAGCAGCCACTCTTGGATTAGGCTCGGACATTGACGAAGCTTAGGCTTCAAATACAGACTCATATAATGTAAGGAGAAATTCTTGTTCGGCTTTAATTTAAATATTATTGTAATTTTCTAAATTCTCTTTTTGGCTCTACGTATATTTATTGTTATTTACCGTCTTAGATGAACATTCATTCCTTTTTACTAAATATTAAAATAACTTCGCTTATGTTACGACAAGTAGGACTTTACTTAAAATACAAAGTAATGTGGGGAAAGTTTTAATGCGAGTTTTTTTTTAATGTTAGTCAAATCTTGTTTATCAACGGGGATTCAGTTGTTTAACCTTAAGAGTATGTTTTCAAAACGTGTTGTCTTAATATCCATATTAAGAAGTTTATAATATTAGGCCTTCATTATTTAGTTGTTGGAATGCGGGACGTTAATAATTATTCTTGTATAGTTAACATTATGTATTTAACTTTGGAATTATTTTGCACAGTTATTGAACGTGGCAGAGATTAATAATATGTTTCTTTATGATAAAGTTAGGAATAAACCTTAAAGTTTAATGAAAGAATATCTAAGTTTATTTTGACTTTCTAAATATTGGAGGATTCCGTAATTTGTGTAGACGCCACGCGTAGGTTGATCTTTAATGGGGCGATTACGGAACTATTATACTGTTGTTACAGTTTTGACTTGCACTAAAATAATTCGTTGCTAAAATTCTCATTTACGTTTGTTATATTGGAATACGCCATGTTTATAATGCTAGACATTAAAATTTAATACACGTATTTTTGAAAGTCTTGTTAAAAACAATAATAATAGATTGTTATTATTCTGCTTTTACAGATATTGTATAAATAAGAAATATGAATATGCTTAGATGTTTTGCAGAAGCGATATGTTCTTTAATAAAAGGTTAAATGAAATAAAAGTAAAGTTTCGTTAAGACTTGAATTTTTTCACTAATATAATTATGCCATCTATCCTTAGGTTTTAGAATATATATATAATTTTGTTGCCCTTTTTAACTTAGCCTTCGTCCTCGTCGCATTTAAACTAAATTGGTCACTGAAGGAGAACAGTGGGATTACCCTCCTTCTAGGAGATGGGTTGTGTACTGTAATATGTTTCACAACAAAAAAACATAATATCGTTACACTTCGCACTTCTATTTTTCTAAATTTTTGGTAACATTAACTTTGTTTTATTTTGTATTAAATCCCTCTAATTCTAGAGCTTGGATTACAAATAGACAAACGCTAGATATTTTGATAAGGACATAAATCTACTTACATAATTTTCTATTTAGCATGAAACTGAATGTGATAAAATAATTCAAATACTATCGTAGGTGAGTAGTTTTAATGGACTAGCACTTACTCTACAAAATTAATTATTAGTAAAATCTTCAACTCTAACTCAATACGTCATTACAGTAGTTGTAAATTATTACAACTCTACTAATTTCGATAAGATTATGATTCAGTAGTCACTAACAGCATTTAAAATTTAAACAAAGAAAGTCCAAGACAAATGAATAAAATATTTACCTCTTTTTCACGAATAATACATTTAGAATATCACCCCACTTCTTTGTCAACTATACGCATATATTTTCAACAAAAAGCTACTGTGGTGATATATATCTTTTTGAACGGTCATATTCATAAATAAATTACCACAGATGCGTAAATAAGTATATATTGCATCATGAAACATTATTAAGGCAATTTTTACTTGCCACTAATCCCATCTATATAATGAAATATGATGGGGAACTAAATGATCGACTGATGAAGAATAATGCTTGTTTATTTAAAATAAACAGCTTAAAATTGGCAGTGGTTTTATCATGACACATCTTATTTTAAGCATTTTTATATAATATACCAATGTGTAAATATTAGTGATTCTATCTTCAATTTTTATATTTAATATTGTTAGCTACCTTAGATCAGTCAGCAGCGAGTCTAGCTACTATGAAATAAGGCGTCCAGGCTCAATTTCTGGCTTTACAGAAAAAATTATAATAGGTAAAATATGGATTTCCCTTTTTTAAGTGATGAATTCACCGTTGGGGGATGTATGCTTTGTCTGTTTCAGATTCAAGATAGTTAATAAGTTTTGTTTAAACTAATCCATGCCGTAGGCTGGAAACATTGATCGATGTAAAAAATAAGTCTAGTTATTAATTTGGCTAAGAGTGTATAAGTTAAATTCCGCAAATAAATCAAATTAATAAAATGTATCTATTATTATTGTTTGTTTAACTAGTTTCTTACGAACATGTCTTGAGTTTGGAAGATGAAAGAGGTTTTTGATTTCTATTAGAATTTTTTGCATGAATTGTTTTAGAGTAAGTGATTTTGTAAAACGTTTTTAATAAAATTGGGTTCTGTCATCTTCTGGAACATTAACAGGAATTTATTCTGTATTAATCTTTTCTAAACACTTAAATAAATTTAATTATCAATGTAGATGTCTAAGGTGATAAAAAAGAGAGACCAGCTGCTAGAGAGAGATATACACTTCATAGTATGTAATTTTACTAAAACCAAGTGCTATTAGGTAGATGCAAGGATTTTGTTTACTTAACACAGCCTTATTTGTCTTCATGATCCTGTAAAATTAACATTGTTGTGAAATGATATAAATTTCATCCACCAATTAAATAGTTACCAATCAACATTTACTAATTTTTATGAAATTATAGCTATTTTAGAACACATCCAGGGGAAATTCCATTATATGTATTTAACAATGTTAATATACTAAAACTTAAAATATTAAAAGGTAAAATAATATTTTTAAGTAAGCCTACTTTCGGGTAAAATTGAGACTGTGATTAGATTCTAAGGATTTGTCAATGAATTATAGATTTGGATTCGAGTTAAAGTAAATTCAACTTCTTTTTAGTTAAAAAAAAAATAAGGCGTCTGAAAATAGTTCAATATGTTATGTAGCACAATATTATCTTACAGTCTAGCTATACTTGTTAAATCACTTTGGACCTCAATCCTCCCTATAAAAATATACCGCTACCCCGTCGCTAATGGCCTATTCAGGAGGCGCGATAACTGAAAAGAGGGAAGAGAATTACTTTGAATTTCTCTAAGAAATTGCTCCAAAAGAGGGTGTTTCCGCATAGACGGTTATACTATTCGGGACTAGAGGGGTTAGAGCAGTAGAATTACTAGCAGGGCGAATAGGGGAATTGTAGTTTCAGTAATGCGTTTTCTATTCCTCCTTCTAATCTTGATAGTTTCTTTTCTTCCCACCCACACACACCCTATTTCTCCCCTCACCAACTCTTTCTTTTTATTTCCGTGTTTCCCATTTCCTGTCTGTTGAGTACGTGAAGGTTTATATTTGCCCAAGGGGCTAGGTTGGGCAAGAGGGTGACTTGGGGATGGAAAGGGTGAGTTGTTGTGACCACAATATAAGGGATGCTGTACAAAGCTAGGCTATCTCCCAGCCGCTAGTACAAACCAGATTGTTAACACCCCCTTCCCCCTTCCAATCCCGTCATTAAAGGAAAGTGTGTTGTGTTAGTACGATGGAGTGTTTGATAATCCATCCCACGTATGTAGTTCAGCTAATATGTAGGTCCTAAACTACATAGGTTTTGATTGGTCTAACCTACATAAGAGATTTTGTAATATAAATAATATTTTAACAGTATATATTGTAAGGGCATTAGTTACCTTTTGATTCTGGTATAAACTCTCTCTCCCTCCCTCTCTCTTTCTCTCTCTCTCTAAATATACATGAATCCTCCTTATCACTTTCTATCGAACAAGCAACCAAAAATGTATGCACAATTTGAATTGGTAATTTTGAAAAAAAGGCCATGTAACTACAGATTTAAATTTTACAAAAGATAAAAATATATGTTGCAGAATATAGCTCTGTAAATATGTTATTTCTCATAGTAATGGAATTTTCATAAGAACAATAATTTCTTTTCTATAGCAATATTATTATTATTATTATTATTATTATTATTATTATTAGCACCGCGTCTTACTACCCGTTCGGGTTATACGCACTTATTAATGTGTAATGGTAGGGTGATTGTGAGATGAAATGGAGGACCTACAGTTTAACGTGGAATCCGAACCACTGTGGAGACCTGTCATTCCTCACATTCACAAGATGTCTTGTCAGAGGGGAAGGAAGGGTTTGGTAATCAGATAAATCTTTGCCGGGACTTGGGATTGAACCCCGGCCACCAGCATAGAGAACTCTATAGCAATAGCAACCCACTTTGGTGGCCGTTTAGTTTATGGTGCTAGACTTTAATTAGCCTAACAAAACTACCAATGACGGGGAGCGAGTTTCAATTCCCGGTCAGATATACTGAGAGTTATTTCCTAAAATTGTTTCCAGCTGTTTTTTCACGCAAATGCGGGAACACTTTCTCTAAGAATAACATTTATCATCCCTTAAACCATTAGCGTAATCAGTGCTTATAGGTACAACTTGAAAGTGTAGTAAGACGTTATGCTAAAAAATGAATATATATATATATATATATATTTAAACATTTAAGATTTATAATATTATAATTATATTATATAAATAATGTGAATAATTTATATATACTTATATCAACATTCAAAAATGTAAAAAAGTGAGCTTCACTAAAAAGTGGAAAAATGATATTTCTCGAGATAAATGATTCAATTACCATGTTACATCAGTTGTATGGAGTCATTCGATAATCAAACAATAGGCTACCGAACAAAGACCATCCAATTTAAAAAAAAGCGGTTATTTGACTCTAATAATGAAAAAAAATAGTACAGTCACAAATAATAGATGTATATATGAGGGTGTTCTAGAATTTTAATTCTTTTCACCCTATCCTACTACCAATCTGGGATCCACGCAATTTTAATTCATGGTTTGTGGTGGTGGTTTGGATCAAGAAGGTATTATTTTGATTTAGTCTACTGGCATTTTTTTATGGAGGATAGTAGGCCTATATAACATTATAAAATACCACCATAATTAAACTTGGCTGGGATACTACAACTGGCTTTTCCGTCACCGATAAATACAACTAAATAAGTCCAGCTCCCCTTCCCTGCCCCCCTCCCGCCCCCTATATTATGAGGGCAATTTAAAATAAATACCTATAAAATAGATAAACTTTTTACTAGGTTTATTAGATTTAAAGGTGTACTATTTAGTGAAATTTAGAAAAATCTAAGATATTATTATATCTTAAATCGACATAATCAGCATAATATTATTTTAGAAAATTATATTTAATTTAATTTATCAATAAACCATACAATTTCGATGGATGATAAAATTTTGGTCTTGTTTATAAATACACCCACCATTTTTTTTTTTGTTACATCTTACTAACCATTAGGACTATCTGAATATTTCCACTTGTGTGATAAAGATGAATAAAGATGAATAGAGTTGAATACAAAAGAAATGTATCTCCATTTTAGAGGGAATATGAAAAATAATTTAAAAATCCCCAAAAGGGAATCGAACTTCAAACTTCCCATCATCGATCATCCAACCTATTACGGAAATGATGCCTTAAACCATGAGAACACTGAAGTGGGTACCCCCACTATACTCACGTTTTCATTCTTTTATGCCAATATCAAAGCAATCGTTAACTAAATTCATCAAAAAGAACTTCACAAATGTAAATAAACATTTCAAAAATAAAACAAATTCAGAATTCAATGGTTACTCCTAATGGGAATGTAGCTTTCTTGAACCATCGTTACCATTTCCTGAGAAACAAGTGACGCACCCTTAGATTTTATTAAAGTAAAATATATTCTTTTTGTCTCTCCTTGGAAATACCAATAAGCACTCACGCGGAAAACTATATGATTAAAAAGACAGCCTTATATCCCAATTCAGAAAACAGGTCTAGCTCAAATGAGGTTTCTTGATACGCAAAGCGTTTTCCTTGGTTTAGTTTGTGGTTCTATTCAGCATCTTTGTATGGTGGTATGGAGTCTGCTGACCTATAATCCCTGGATGCTGACATATAGGTCCTGAGTTCAACTCCCTGCTGGTATCGAGGATTTATTATTCCCAAAAGGATAAGTCCCATGGCCATCAAGGCTTGTGTAGTTTAACTTTAGTTATATTTAAGATCCGTCATATTCAATATCATCACTTATTGCCTGATCGGGACATAGAGAGAGTTTCCACAGAAAGGATGTACGATTAGTACATTCGGGCTTCCCCTGGATAATGGTCAATTAATACAGGATTGTCTTACCATAAACTGGACTACAGATTGATGTAGCCCAGACACATCATTAATATTATTATTATTATTATTAGGGGTTCTAGGAATTGTTATTTATTCTTGAAGTATAAGTTATTATACTTTTCTTTATATATTTAAATTCAATTAAATAATCATTGTCCTATTTAAAACCATTATTTAATTCCAAATCCGAGATATGTAGATAACCGGTTATCTAGTTCATTCAAGAAACACATGGGATCATTATGTTATAAATACAATCATTATTTAAACACATGATAATCATTAAAATATCAACAGATAAAATCGTATACAACAATTATAATGAGTCTCAACGACAATGTTGTTTTTATATCACTTATTAGATAGATTTTTTAAACATTAATATCAACATACATCAAAATAAATATATACGTAGTATACAATTTAATTGTGTAGATTCTAGGGGTTCTTTTAAATTATGAATATTTAACCAAGTTTAAAAACATTTACGTTTAAAAGTGTACGCTAATTATATTTTTATTATCAATGTTTTTCTTCACGTCGTATTGAGAATAAGATAGTTTACTCATAAATAAATATAAATATATGAATTTATACCTTTATTTGAACAAATTAATATTTTTAATGTAACTAAAGTGCTCATTGAAAATTATTATTTTCATATAAAAAAGTTAATTTTGATTTTTGATACCAAATATAGATGAAAACCAACTAAACCTTAATAATTGTTATTTATATTTCTGATTTATCAATTGATATGTTGATATTAAAGACTAGTTCTTAATATTAATCTAATGCATTAAATATTTCAAAAATTAAACCCATTTCTTATCCTCAATGCCTAAATGTGTTTATTATCAAGAGCTTTAATGTGAGCAAAATGTTCAATTTGGATCAAAGACGTGTTTAAAAGTGTTTTAAAACAACACAACTTGTGTACTTTGGTCAAATTAGTTCAAATTTTGAAAAAATAAACCAGATAGCTTTATTACTTTACTACGTGGAACACATTTTAAGCGGGGAGTAAAGGTTATTTTCTTTACGACCTCAGAACGAAATTATTGAATCAGAGCCAGAACATTAGCAGCAGTGGGAATCTTCAAATCGAGAAGAAATCAATCCTGGAGAGAAAAAAAAATAGAACTGAGAAAGTGTGAGGAGGGAAAAAAATAGAGGAAAAGGCAAAAGAAATGGTATTGTTTCCGTTAGAATGAAGGAAGAATCCTGTCTGTATATATCGACATTTCTGGTTGGCAATGATCATCTATCAGCACGAGAACAAGACAGATGGACATGGGGCTGTCAGCGAACAATATTGTCTAGGGGTGACTTCCGCACCCTCTAACTGTAAGTGTACGTACATTCTTCGACAAAAGTGGCTCCCCGTTAACCACTTGTTTTACTAAATATCAAAATATTCCACATACTAGCATGTTTGTGGTATTACTGACAACGTTAGCAGATTATTATTTTTACTAGGATATTGGGGCTTAGAGCTGCGTTAGCAAAAGGGTTACTCACTTTTAATAGAGTTAACAAACTTTATAATATATATATATATATATATTATATATTTATTTACACATATGTATATGTATGTTTACCATGAAGGTAGATATTATAAATTTTTAGTTATACATCTTATGAATTATAAATGTATTTATTTTTTAGCGTCTTACTACCATTTAGAGTTTTACGCTTATATATTAATCATATTAATGTTTTTTATATATAAGAAAGGCTATATTTATAGGAAGTGTGTCCGAATTTGCATGGAGGAAAAGTGGAACATGATTTTGTTAAAACCATTCTCAGTACACACGATTGAGATTCTAGCATTGATCTCCCAGTAATTGGCAGTTTAGTTTACTGCGAGAGTCTTGCGTTATACCATGAAGCTGGTTTTAGATGTATTAATTTTGTTCTGTGCTCCTCTATACAAACTATACTCATATTTACAAGGTAGTTATTATAAAGTTATAATTTATAGGAATTGTACCCACATTGTTTGAATACTAAACCCTAATATTCCTTTCACAAGAAAACCCTTAAAAAAGGATAATGATATTTTCCCATGTGTTGAGAGTGATAATATAATATTTAGATTATTAAAATGGCATAATTGGTCGGCTTTTATTGACATTTAATCTTTGTTTAGTAAAATTAATACTGTATGTTAAAATTGTTTTTAATTCATCATTCAATATCTCATATTAAAAAAAATTAAAACTTATCAATATTTTATTAATTTTAATTTATTATTTGCCAAATCTTTTTATAATTAATATTAATGAATTTGCATTGATTTAATCCAATGATTACATTTAAATAATATTATAAGACCTATTTTCAAATCTTACCACATTCTATTATAAATACTTGTTAAAAATTATATTTATTTTTTGTCAAAAAATGTATCATACCTTATCTGATCTATTTGTGTAAAATGTATTCGTGTGCTTTAAAATCAATGGGCTTATTTTATTCATGAATGTGTTTAGTAAACTTCCTAAGGACCATTTATCTCATGCCCATCTACTTTGTGATAGAGTCGACTAAAAATCGTAAATTTACACAAACACTATTGCTTTCTGATTAAAATTATTGAAGATTAAAGTTATTAGAAGGTTCTAATAATAAACATTATTGAAATATTAAATAATATTACGTTATAAACAGCATTGAGAAGTAGTTTTTTTTAACCATTTTGGAATGGCTTCTTGAATAAGCAGTGAGCAGAAATCTTCATCCTGTCAAAATAGACACATACTGTATTTATTAACAAGAAACCTTGTTTCTTTGTGCCCCATCGTGACCGTGGAAAATTTCGATTAATCATTCAATCACGAATGCCCTGTACACATTTCTTGCATATACTAATATATTTTTTTCCCTCTTATTCTCATATCTCAGACGTACATTATCATACGCAAGCCGATAGCTTAGTTGTGTCTGTGATGATTATTTCTTTTAAATATATGGAACCTATTGATTATATTTTAGATTATTAAACCACATTTTCAAAACATAAAATAGATTGAATATTAGCATACACTTTGTAAACCGTTGTAATTACGGCAATATCGGTAAGGAGGGTAGCACAATTGAATTTATATAGAATAAGTAGTTAAGAAACTGACAAATAGACTCGAGAATTAAAACCAGGATTTTAGATTAGCGCATCAATAATCTACCTTTGAGATATTAAGGAGTTTTCTCATGCTCAGCGTCTTCTTCACTCATAGCTTAAGGCTGAGTCTGTGATAGGTGTGTGGAACTCGTCAGCTACATTTTAGCGACCAATAATATCTTGAGCTACCAGGAAAATCCTGATTCACACGTTCACTTAAAATAGAAAGCAGAATCTGCCTCAGAGGCGCAGCAATTCATTCGACGTATGTTGGCCTATGATGCATTGTGACGCTAACATAAAACAGCTTACTATCAACAAATTTTATTTTATCGTATATACATATATATATATATTAGATCACTCTCCCGATGGATATCTTCAAATTATAACGCTGTGTCGTGGCACAATTCAATACATCGATATACACGCACGCTTTACATAAACGGGTTATTTCAAATCTGATTACAAAAGTCCATGAAGCTGTCTGCTTGCTTCTGGCAGTAAAGTGCATACGTTGTCAAATGCGAATGCAAGCTGATTGGAGATGGCTGGCTCTAAGATTTGATTGGTTCTCGTGTGCCGAACATATCTGGCAGAAAGGATGAAGTTTAACTTTAGCGGAACAGCTCGCGCTGACATGGCGGAAATCTTGTGATTTGCTTAGAACTCGTCACGTGACCACGTTTTTGTTCTGCGCTAGTTTTTTCGGCGATTGTGGGAATCCACAGTAACATAGTAATCAATGATACGGTAGGGTTTTATGACGCCAAAAATACAATGGAAGAATCAATAATGTAATTAAAGATCAGCCTTAAGCGATGAGTGAAGAATCCTTGATAGCTAAGTGGTAGACTATTAGCATGCTATGTCAAAGTAAATGGGTTATATTCCCGTGCGCAAGCACCATTTTTCAACTAATTTAAATGATTGAGAAAAATAAGTAGCTAACACAAATATTGGGCTTACTTAGTTTTTTTTACAAATGGATTCCCATAAGACCTTCAACGCATTTACTGGTACATTTCTGATATTATTCTACCCTCCTCACCCTTACTTTATTAATATGATAGTTATAACCATTATTGCGAACCTTTAATAGATGATTTTGTATGTATTTGTTAAGAATAATATGTTATGCCAAAACAAGATTTGTCTAAAAATAAATCATATTATTAATATTATTTAGCACCGCGTCTTACTACCCGTTCGGGCTATACGCTTTAAGTACTAATTACGCTAATGGATTAGGAATTGGGTAGGTTGAATTAGAGGAAGTGAACCTGCATTAGCGTGGAGAAGGAGTGGAAAACCATTTAGGAAAAAAACCCGCCACTTCATAAGACCGAGATTCAAACTTCGATCTCCCCATCCTCAGCAGTCGAGCTCAACACGACTAGCGCGTTAAACAACTACGCCACCGAGGCGGTTATATAATATTAATACATGTAGACTTTAATAAAGTTTTAAATACCATATTATTTGTCAAAATTAAGTGAATATATTTTTCCAATTAAGTTTGTCTTCCATAAATTTTGTTACTTATAGTAATTTTAAAATAAATTTCAATGTCTGAATAACCCGCCTCGGTAGCTGCGTGTTCTATCACGCTACTCGCATAGTTGATTTGACTCCCGGTGATGGATGGATCGAGGTTAGAATCTAGGTTGGATATTATGAGGGTGGTTTTCACAACTTAATTTTCCACTCTCCTTCCACTCAATTCAGGGTACACTTCCTATAAGTATAATCTCCCTAATTCCTAAAATCATTAGCGTAATTAGTACATAAGCGTATAACCCTAACAGGTGGTGAGAAGCGCTGCTAAATAATCTGAAAAATGTATAAAGGTGATAGATATATATATATATAGTTATTACTCCATATAGCTATGGAATTAATGTATATGTACAATCCAAATAAGACGCGATGAAAAATAATAATACTTGTTACTTGATAAATATTATTAGAACCCAATATCTGATCATTTATGAATCATCGCCACGCATTTCAGCTCTTGTTTATGAGAGTTCTAAAAGGTTGGACGTTGCTGGGTAGAAGGGGAGGGAACTACGTATCGGACATTGCTGTTCCTGATTTAGTTAATTAATATAAGTCTGACTCAACCCTGGTTCATTCGTTCTTCTTTTCAATGAGCCGTGCATGAAATAGACACCCGGAAAACTTGTACATTAGCTTACCGGGTGATTACCAAAAAGTAGGCCTACTAATGACCTCCAATTCAGCACCTCTATTGTACATTTGCTAGCAAAGGATATATTATGTTTTGCAACAGTGATGTCCAAGATGCTTTAAGTGCCTTTTAGTTTAAATATTTATAAAACTAGCTTCCATCACCTGTCTATCTGTCTGTCTGTCCCTAGCCACGGATCTGAAATGCTAAATGGAAATTGTTCACACTTTATATCTAGATTTTATAGGGCTAACATAGACCCTAACCCTCAAATTAATGGTAGCTTAGTTTTTAAGTGATTTTCTTTAGTTCAACATTTTTAAAAGTTGTTATGATTTTGATTAAAATGCGAATATAATACTTGTTTCACATGTTCAAAAGCATTGTTCATTAGTATTTAGGAAAAAAAATTCGGTACATGGTAGTTTATAAATTGGATTTTTTTAACTGTCAAAATATTTTGAAAATGTCTATAGTAATTCTGTTTAAATGTATACCTTCGGATCATTTAATATATAAAATAATACAATATGTTTGATTTTTTAGTAAAATTTCATTTATTGTTAGTGTATTGATTACCGATTTTTCAAAAACATGAAATATTTTACAAATTAACCAATCGATTTGGTTCCAAATGGATATCTCGGGAGTGTTTGACATGAAAAATAACACTGTACTCTTGTTTATAGGTTAAAATCTCTTTTATTGGTAGATTACTGCCTACAAATGTTTAAATAAAAATAATTTTTTTTAGCTTACAAATGATTTTAGGCTAGTTTACAAAATATACCTTAATTTGACATTTGAAATTAATTGTTAAATTTATTTTATCTAATTGGAAAGAGTTTATAAATCACGAGTTTTATCGTATTGTTTATTATGATGTGTTTGTTTTTATTAGTAAAACTTACTAGAGGGTAGTTTCTGAAAACCAAATTTAAACATTTTCTTCTAAGCTATAATACACAATACGAGAAAATTACTGCCATTGTGTTGTACCATTTATAATGTGCGTAATATATTTCTAGAATAAACTTTAAAATTTGTTAAATATGCAGAGCTTTATTGTTTCTTAAATCATAGAAACATTAAAATGTACATACAATATTTGTACCCATATTAACAAGCAATTATACAAAGTCACCAGTCCACCAGTCTCGTATAGTCTGTTTCGAATATCATTCAATTTGATAAAATATTGTGTTAGATAATTGGTTTTCGATTCACCCTAAGATACAACTAATTTTAAGTTCCCTTTAAGTCTCTACCTTACGCATCCCGATATATTCAAAGTGACTATATAGAAAATCCATATTTATATTAAGACGCGATGCACTTAGCAAATCTATGGTTTAAATAAATATTTTCACACACACATTATATATATATATATATATATATATATATATATATGATAGTGCTGTGGATAAACGAAGTAAGTAGGCAAACAGATCTAATATTTGGATATAAATGGAACTTTTTTTTTTCAAAATATTAATTGATAGCCACCTTTTTAAACTTTATTAGAGAAGCAGATACACTAAAGAATCCCCCGCTCCATTTCAAGAAAAGATAAAGTTTTAAACAATGTTGTAGAGTTTCAACAAGAGCGGGAAATATTGGTGTATTTTACCAGACATCTTGTAAGAACTTTTGGTTCACTTCAGACAAAAGGGTGATGATTGAAGCGAAGATGGAGGTAAGAGAAAGAGAGAAAGAAAGAAAGACTTAGTGAATGTAGATAAAGGAAGGGTAGAGAATTCAATTTTCACCAGTACAATTGGTTGCCGTAATAGGCAGAAGAACGAAACTCACAAAACCGAAAATTATATTTTCTGCCATTTTTTTTCCGGTGCCTCATTCTTGTTCAAATCCCTCTTTTTTATTTAGGCTTTCATCTCTTGCTCTTCTCAATCAAAATATGATTTTTTTTTCTTCATACCACCCATATTTTTTTTCATCACTATACCTGCTACTTTCCTAATTATTGACGGAAATTATTTATTGCTCTTCTGCGGTCCACAAATCCTTTTACTCGCCGTTTCAAGTAGAATCGAATTATTTTTCTTTTTCCTTCTTTTATACCCCAACAAAAATCTCTTTTTTTTCCATCCCCGTACCAGATGAATTCTTCATATTTCAAATAGATAAGTGGTGGTTGAAAATTGGCTTGAACCGCGTTTACCGATGAGCAACTCTTAATAATTACTATTTCCACAACGCTTCAGGACACAAAGAGGATTCACTCTATGGCTCAGGACTTAGAATCATTATGAGGAGATTAAATGAGAGCTAATTTTATCGTAGTAGCTCAAATAAAACAAATGATGTAACGTTTTTCCTGCCAAATTTGCTATTTCTTTATTTGCAGAGAACATATTTTTTCTTACGATGGTACTTTATTTCAATTAAAAAAGACGATATTTTTTGGCTTTGTTTTAAAATCCAAGCATAATTATATACAAATAGGTAGTATGACCTAAAATTAAAAACCAAATAATCAATTTCCTAACTATTACTTAATAGATAAATTTTTATAGTTGATAATTTCTTAGATTAGCTCTAAACCTGATTTCAGCATAAAGTATTATTCCAACAGATTCTTGGCATTTTAAAGCAATAATTACTTACTGGTAATAAGTTATATTAATACTAGATATATTTCTTAGTTTAATAAATCAATATAGATCAAAATCATACATATAATATTATAAATATTATTTGAAATTTATATATATTTATATTTTATATCTTTTTATAGGATAAACAAAAATATTGATGAAACAAATGCTGTTATTTTATTAGTGTAATATTAGTGATAGTAGTTTATTTTTGCACCATCTCTTTCGAACCGTTCGGGTTTAAGTTGATGTATTAATTACGCTAATATTTGTAGGGATTAGGAAGGCTATATTCAGAGGTGTTGTGCCTGCATTTGCATGGAGGTAAGGTGGACAACGACTTTGATGAATCCACCTTCAGTTTACCCAACCGAGATTCGAACCTCAATATTCACGTTATCAGAAGTCTATTGTTTTGCGAGTGTGATATGTTATACCATTTGGCCACCAAAGTTGGTAAAGCCTTATTTAAATTTAAGGTTGATACCATAGTCCATTTGGTAGTACATTCGTTTTTTTGACCTGAGTGTCTTTTGTCTAAATCCGGTTGGCGCATAAAGATACTGTTTAGTGCTGGTGGGATTTCTCACATAAAAGTGATAAAATACTGTTCTGAAAATATTTGTTTATGTTTTAGAGATTTGTTAAGGTGTAAATTTTTGTTCTATCTATTGAATTTATTTTAAGGGTGAAGTTAAATACATTTGGTAAAAAAAAAGATTATTTGTCTGTCGTATTTATATACTATCCTTTTTTCATGAAATACATCTTGATAAAAAACATTGAAAATTAGACTCTCCTGAGGTATCTAGTATAAAAAATGTGTACAGTCCCGTTTCATTGAAATCAATAACTAAATTTCCTAGTTTATTTTCATGATGGAATTTCCTGTACATAAAACGATTGTTCCACCTGGTTTATTATTTATTTTGATCAATTAATTAAAAATCTTTCTTTGGTAAATTTTTACCTGTAAAAAAAGATGTTGTCCAGCCTTATATTATTCATATTGGTAAACCAGAAAATTAAAAATATTCTTTCATCCAGTAGTGACTTTCGCATAGTGGTAATTGCTATAAAAAAACCTGTTGTCCAGACTTGTTTCAAACGTTTATTAACTCTAGAGTAATGGTTGCACCTGAAAAACAAGGTGCAGCAAGCAAGTACTATAGTAATAGCGACCAGGTATTGTCCGTACAGGGGGAGGTGTGTTCTCTGCCCCATTAGACGATGAGGTCACGCGTGACCTTGTGACCTGAGTGCGCATCTCCGTCGAGGAATCTAATGGTATGGGAGGGGAAGATGAAAGTGCCACCTCCTCCCCCACACCCCTCCTTTAGTTCTCTGTCGATGAGGTGGTCGTGGGATTCCGGGAGACGCCACAGTGTTTACATAAACAGTAAGACTTTGGGTCAGTAGTACTGTGGACTAAAAACAATTAATATAGCTGTAAAGATTATCGACCTAATTATTTATTTAAAACACCCAATTAATTAGTCACATCTACTAATTGCACTAATGGTTTTAGGGATTATGAAGTTTATATTTATAAAAAGCGTATAGACATTTGCGTGGTGGGAAAGTGAAAACCATTCTGTAAAAACCACCCTTAGTACACTCAAACAAGATTCGAATCTCTACCTCCCCATCATCGGCATTCCTATCCACTGCGAGATTAGCACGTTGGACCACATGGCCACCGAGGCAGGTCACTATAGACCTGATTGCCAATGACGGAAAGGTCGGGGTTCAAATCTAATCCGGGTGCTCAGAGGGGTGTTTGAGCTAAACGGTTTCTTACGCTTTTTTTCCTTACCAATTGTACATTTCTTATAAATCGTACCTCCAACCCTAATCAATTTGTGACTATCGTCGGCTATCCCGTCGTTTTCTACACAACAAAATCTTTAGAGGCACTAAAATATGTTTAAATTATTACTCAACGGACCATTAATGCTTAATTCTCAATAATATTTTGTGTTTAGCTAAAAATATAAGTCATGTATTGTTTGGTTTGTTGTGGATTGGGAGGTTTGGGTTTGAATACCGTTTGAGTGAGCAGATATGGTTGTTCCTAAATAGTTTCCCACTCTTCTTGCACTCAAAGACAAGAATGTTTCCATCAGTGGGCAAATTAATTAATGTAAACGTAATATAATCGGGTTTACTGGCAGCAGGGGGGGGGGGTCAGGGATCAAATCCCAATATGGTTTACTATATGATTTACCAAACATATTTCTAATAAAAGTGGATATATTTACTTTAAATTAAACACTCTCCACCCCCAACTAATTGATATTATTAAAAATTGACCTTGATCAGTAGTAAGATCAAGTGGGGGAAAAAAATTGCCTTCACACTACCTTATAAGTAGCACCTTATTAATTGAAATAGAACGGATTCTTGAACTGGTTGTATTCGAGCACTCCTCCATTAGTCAAAATAACATGTGAGCTAAATTGAATACATTTTGGTTCTCATATTTTAAATAACTTAATATTTGAATTTATTTCTAAATGTATTATTTTATCTTGATTCAGTTCGATCTTAATAGCAATAAACCTTTATTACATTAATAAAATAGACTAAAAGATTTTTCAATTTTCATTTGAACGCAGAGATGATAAGCTAATATTATTTTGTAATTTTATTTTGCAATTACATTACCTGACCATAAAAGATATGACACCCCGTTCGGTTGCCTGTATGTAGATTATTCGCCACTCTGCTGACAGAGCAATGCCCAGGGTATATCAAAGGAGGTTGTCTACACTCAAGGTTAGTCCACACATACCTGCAATGAGAACATGTGATAATAGTGAATATGAAGGTATGGCATTAGTGGTATTCTTAAAGCTAGGCTAAATATAATTTATAATTATAGCAGTAAATCAGGTGATGATAAGTCGAAAATATATTAAACACGTTAAAATGTTTTAAAGGTTACAAATACAAATTTTGTTAGACAATACAATGTTTGAGTTCATGTATGTTCAGAATCCAAATTATAAAAAATTTGGGTTAAAATATTACATCTGCAAAAAGATTACGATCAATTGATTAAGTATTAATATACAACGACTTTAAGATATGAATATTAAATGAAACAATGTTTAAAGTATAAATAATTAATAAAGTTGATAAGTGTAAAATTTGACAAGTAAAAAATTTAAATTTATAGGTCAACCAATTTGAAATGGATATAATTTGTGTGGAGAATTTTGTAATATTTTAAGTCTTATCTGATATTTCTTGTCCCGTTATTCCTTTTTGCATTTCCAGCGTTAAAAGACACTGGAATACTCAATCCGACATGTTTCGACACAAAGGTGTCATAATAATGGTGAATTAGTCGTTGTGAAGGACACAAAGTGTTGGTACGACATCTCACCAGCATTTACGTGAATGGAGAGTGGAAAACCCTTTTGGAAAACTTACCTAAGTACGGTTCATCAAAAAATGATTGGAACCGCCTTATTGCTGTCATTGGCAGACCAGTCTAACAAAAGAGTAATGCCTTAGACCTAGGGCTACCGAATTATGTCTGTGTATAGTTATTTAAATTCACCCTTTACATTATAATGAATTCTGCCATAGTCCATTTATTCTCGATAGGGCCTATCTAGTATTGGAAATCAAGGTATCTATAAAATTAGTGCTTTAAAAATATTTTAAATATCTTCTTTTTTAAAATACATTAAATTGGTCTTAAAAAATAATCATTCTCTGATCATCAAGAATTAAAAGAATTATATAATAATAATATACTCGAACGTAAGGTAAAATTAAAGAGTCAATATGAGGGGTGCTTTTAACCCAACATAGTCAGTAGGCTCTATGTGCGAATAAAATTTATATATATATATATATATGTTATGAGTTTACACCAAACAATGTTACTTTTGTTTATTAATAAAATAACCGCATGTATGGTCTTAAGGACTAAGGAGTCCATCCTATCAGGTCTGGTGAATTTTTGGATAAAATATCAGGTAAGTGCACAGAAGTTTTCTTTTATCCTTAAGGTAGAGACGTAGAGAATGCTAGTTAAGGGCAGAGTTTAAGCATTTTTAACATATTTGGTCATTACAAATAAAATATCTCGCCAGTCAAAACCTATAGTTTAGTTTTATTAACAAGGTGGTATCAATAATGGTGGAATATCTGCCATGGGCATAGAGAAATTAGATGATAAACTTTTATAATGAAGAGAAAAATGTTTCTTATAATTTCAGGACACCCGTGACAATTATACAAGAACTGTAAATATCAGCTAATGAATAAAATTAAACTCTATGTTTCCACTTGAATTTTATTTTTTATATTTTGTTTTAAAAAATGTTATAAAAACTACAAGAGTCCTTAACTCGCATGCTCTATCTACTTCGCCAACTTAAATATTTTCAAACTCTCCCTTCGTTCAAATCTAAACATATTTATCCAAAAGATATTAATTCGTAATCGTTTTTCAACTGTCTGACATCAATAAAATAATGTCACTAGCTATATTTCTAACTATTAACACGTAATCTCATATAATATGAAGCTATCACCTTTGAAATATGTTCTTATTACCTATAAATTACATGAATGGCACAATATAATAATATCAAAGCTGGCTGCTATACAACATGTTGTATTAAATATAAGGTTATCTATTAAAAAAAACTACTTATTTGGGCTCAAATAATGGATAGAACAATAATATTAATAAGGATGAAGACATTTTCTTAGTCCATTCTTCCACTAGGCTCCAAACCAATACTTTGGCTCGGTAAAAGCCGTACCTTAGTTCGTGCGTTCCCGGCCGCTCCTACCCGTGTACAAACAATAATTTAAATACCAAAAGTCAATTATATAATTGTTCATCAAACCATATTCCACTATTTAGGTAGCTCTCTTGCTTCCCGGAGTGGAACGAGACAAACAGTAATTGCCCCTGTAAAGACTTATACGGTAGAGAGATCTCCAATCCAACTAATGGAGAAGGGTTTTGCAAACGACAAGGTGAGTTACGATATTTCTCTTTGGTCCTCTTACTTGGGTAGTACGATGTCTTCCTTTTACCGAGGTGAAGGTATTATTTCTGTTTTCAGTATTCGACGTATTGAGAGAGTGCAAAATTAGATAAAACTTTTTAAATGAATTGTTCTCATCAATCAGTAGATAAATCATTGTAAAGGTAGTAACGAAAATACACTAGGTTGAGGTATGAATAAATAAAACCTATATACGGTTGAAAAAATGGAAACCGAATGGGTACGAAAATATCACATGTACGATTTTGACAAATTATGCTTAGTCTGGCAACACGCCACGAAACTGGTACAGTTTTCATGAGGAAAAAAAAACCTTATAATTTTGACATTCTGTATCAATACCTTCTCAGGTTAAACGCACATAAACTAGCTACCTTAATGTATTAGGGATAAGAAAGGCTGAATTTAGATTAAGTATGTTCAATTTTGCGTGGAGAGGACGTGGAAAACGATTTAGGGAAAAACACCCTCAATACACCCAACTGAGATTTGACCCAGATCTCCCCTTCATTTACAGTTTAATAGAGATGCCTTTGACCTTTCAACCACAAAAGCGTAGGAATAACGCGATATTTTATCTCTAAATATTACTAGATATACTACTCTCACGTACTTATAAGTAAAACAAACGTTTGATAGATAATACTAACACATATAAAATTAATCTTTTAAAATAATCAACTGTTATCAATCTCGGCTATAATAAAATGCATATGTATTTTCTAAAATTTTCCTTTCTACGTAATTAGAAAACTGTTCAGATATAGTAGAGCTATTTAATTTTAATTAGTTAGTACTTTTATAATTCGAAGTCTAAGGTTTATCTAATAAAAATTACATTAAAATTTTAACTATATATTATTAAAAGTATCTATAAAGTCTGTACACAATGAACCAATAACGTTAAAATATACAACATTTACCACACACATTTAATATACTATATAGGACACACATACACAGTAAATACATACATAAAAAAACAAGAAAAATTCAAACACTATATAAAAAAAACTTGGGAAAATTAGCATAATATAATTACTGACTTAAATCAAAATTGATGCAAGTCGAGTAATCACATCCCCTATTTTAGGAGACCCACTCGCTGCCTGTGAATAGATCCTCGCTTTCTCATTTTATACGTATTAATAGGCTAACTCACACTTTAATTGACCTTATCAGCCTATGGGGTGGCTTAATAAATATCGTAAAAATAGGTTTGAAGTGAGTACAAACTCGAAAATGCTAACAACTATCCAAATGTGTCCATCATGAATTCGAATTAAATGTTATTATATGCCATTGATTTAAATATAAATTTCATGACGCATCATGCTGGGTTCAAATTATTCAATTTTAAGAACTAACCAATCTTGATCCTACTGCATCTATTTAGTATCGACCGACCAACGTTCCTTCTTTTGGCATTTTTTTAAAACAACCTAGTAAGTAGTTTTGTATTTATTTGCTGTAAAAATATCTAGTCTTTAGCTAAATAACTTTATTAATTATTTCACTTAACATATTCACAATGATGGACACATGATACAAAACTTCTTTCCCTCAATATAATTATATGTTTATGATTGACAGAAAGAAGTTATAATCTTGGAGGAGTGTTAATCTCCTCTATTAAACCATAAATAAGCATTGCTATATTTTAAAAACATGAACAATTATATTTTGATTAGATAAAGGCTACATGGAAATGGGGCTAAATATGTGTTTATTGGGGGCAAGAGAAGGTCCAGGTACTACCTGAATAATCTGGTTTCTTGAAAGAGGAGTAATCGAGATATACGTAAAAACAATTAAACTATGTTTTATGTTGTATACTTTTATTATTAATTTAATAACTAGATCGTTAGTAATTAATTAGATTGAATAAAATGTAGCAAAAAATTAAGTCAATAGCTTATGAATTTTTATGCCTCCCACCCTATTTTTCACAATTTTTTGATACCTACTTACAAAACATTTAAAAAAAAGTCAGTTGGTCGGTTGGTCGAGAACACTAGTTATATAAACTTTTGGTATTGGGTGATTTTTACCATTAATAAATATCACATCAAGGGCTATCTAGTAAAACCTTCTAGTTCCAGTTATGTTCATCTTAAAATGAAAGTGACATGGTTTTAATTTTTCCAACGATGTCAATATCATAAGCAATATAATTTTTAATATTAAATGGCCACATGTAAACATTTAAACATTCTAGGATATAGAACTTTTAACTTATATATCAGTAGTTAGGATATTTTCAGTACATATCCCTCCCCCAGGCGATGTTAATAAATATACTCTTAAGAACATAAGTGCCAAGTGTCACTGTTATTGACATTAAGTCCAGTGTCGTCATCTTGAGTCAATCGACTCTATGTTTAAATCCTGCCCATTTTGTCACATTTGATTACGTTGGTGAATTTTTAATTAACTCTGTCGGTATATATGTATATACTGATCGAGTTAATATACAGGTTTTCGGAAACTCATAGCCCAAACTGCACATACAGCGTGCTTTAACCAAAGGTAATCCAAAATCTCTCTACTCTCAAATCCGGAAAACTACGCTAATACCATTAAAATGTGTTCAACGTTTCGGTGTACAGCGCCGGGAGAGCAAAGCTGTTTATGCATGCGTGTACAACAGGTTGCATAGGAGCTTTGCGTGTGGTACCACACATGTAATAACGGCAAGGACTTTCTGTGATGTATGACCGTTAATGATGACCTTCATAACGCAATCGCATTTCTAGATGGACTGGTGTGTTGTTTACTATTAATTGTGGTATGTTCTGCTGCCGTGCCCCAAGATGTTTAGGTGTGTAATGCTCTTGCGGTGCTGTAAGCCAAAACTTGGAACACCATTTAATGATATTCGCATAGGTTTTCGTATATAAGTGTATCAGGATTGTGTATTAATCTTGTTTCAAACAAACTTTATGTGCAGTTTGAGCTGTATACAGAGGACAATCCTTTTTGCGAAAAGAAAATCTTGGGTTAAGTATGGTATTTTAAAGGCCTTTTCAAAATTCATTTATTTCAAAACGACATTGAACACGGAATCAAATTAAAGAACGTTATTCACAAAATCTAGTTGTTTACTATTATTATTATTGTTATTAGAACCGCGTCTTACTACCCGTTCGGGTCATACGCACTTATGCTAATGTGTAATGGTAGGGTAATTGTGAGGTGAAATGGAGGACCTAAAGCTTAACATGGAATCCAAACCACGGTGGAGGCCTGGCATTCCCCACATTCACAAGTTGTGATTAATACACTTATTGTCAGAGGCGAAGGGAGGGTTTGAAAATCTAGTTAAACAATCAGATAATCAGATCTCTGGTTAACAGTGATAATTTTACTATTGTATTTATTGTACACTGAATCTTAATACACTTTCTAACTATCATAATATTCACACTATATGAAGAGGTATGATAAATATATAATTTTAGCATGTTAACAATGATTGGCGTGGAAGGGAGAGTTTAAAAATTGTAAGAAAAAATTGTTTTTAAAGTACTCTGGGCTAGATATTCAAACCCTTTACCTGATAAACTCAACTTGAATAAGCTTATACCTTTGTCAACATTTTCAAACTTGTATGGCTTGTACAATGTTCATACATAAATAAATAGTACGCACAATATTTTTGTTCGTTAAAGAGTCAGTTCTGTTCAAGAGCCGAGGAAATTGCCTGCCTCGCTTTATTTTATCTACTCGGGTAGAGATCTACGTCTTGTAGGGAGATGCGTTGAAGTTCGTTATTAAGTAAGAAACGTGAAAATGAGAACATGTGATTATTTGAATCACGCGCAAGAAGATTCGTGTGTTATAAATCACATGTCATAACTTATTTTAAATGGGAAGTAATAAGTAAAGAGGCAATTTTATATTTTTACAGGGTTTCAGGATAAGGATGGAAATAAGAACGTAGATAAAAACAAATCATTCATAAAATTAACTTATGTGGTGATAGATTAAAATATGAGCAATTTTCCCCAAAGTAATTGTGTACATCAATGTTTGGAATGATATTAGAGGTATAGTAATATGAGTGATTAAATGTGTTCTAGCTGACGTTTCCAGATTAAAATAACTAACTTTTGTGTAGAAAATAATTTAATATGTTTAATTGTTATACAATTGAAATATAAACATAAGAATATTTAGAAATTTAATAACATAACCATAAAATAAAACATAATAATAGAGCTTATTTTAGAATTCGTCTTAGTTAAATAATTCTAAAACATATTATGAACGCTCTTAGATACATGTAGGCGGTAACACAAATATAATTTGTAGCTCTAAATAAACATGGGCTATGTACAAATAAACTAGCAGTATTGTGGTTTATAATCATAATATATGTATTTTGAGAAGATTTATTTATGCACTGCATCTTACAGTTCATTTGGAATATACGCTTATGTACTAAATTACGCTAGGGGTTTTAGAGCTGGTTTAGGTCATATTTAAGGAAATGTACCCGCATTTTTTGCGAAGGGAGAGTGGAAAACTATTATGGAAAAACCACTCTCAATACACCCGACGGATAATTGAGCATCGATCTCCACGCTATCGGCAGTCTTGTCTACTGCGAGTGATGACATGGACCATGGGGCCACCAAAACTGGTATGGATTTTACTCTTGATCTATTGCGATGTTATGAATGAAACTTGTTTAATTATCTTAGTTTTGAAAACAATTGTATAGATTTGTTCTTTTTTCAAATAACATAAGCTTTTTGTAGCTCTAAGACCAATTCAAATGTTCTTTTTATATTTAAAACCATCCTACCTATTGTATTTATTTTTAATAATTAAGAATCTTCACTAAATAATAAAACAAATTGCTTTGTTTAAAACATCTAGTTGTCCCAGCCATCTTGATGATTTCAATGAATCCTGCAAGATTTCTGAGCCCTTTCCAATCTCATATGTTACAATCATTGATTATATAAGCCTTTCATCTTCTTCACTCACCCAATCTCTTTTATCTCTTCTCAATTTTTCATTCTTGTACTATATTTTTCATGAAGAGTTTCACAATTTCGGGATAGCATTATCTTTGAATAAATCATATCCGTTTGTTGTTTGGTGCTTTGTTTCGATACTCTCTGGCTTTCAAATAAATTTATGGGCAACTTTGATCTCGAGGGAATATTGGTAATTTAGAGCATTCCACTCGAAATTGTAGAAACAAAATATTTTGTTTTCAGTTTGTTTGTTTTAAGAAATTATAAACTAAACTAACTGTTTTATAAAGATAAATTAAAGTACATAATATATATATATATTAATGTATAGTTACTTTATTTTCAGCACAGTGTCATACTACCTGTTGGAATACAATATATTTTTTACCATAAAATACTATATTGTTTGCACAGACAATTATATATAGTGTTTTTTATACATGTATGATACATAAATATACCAAATATCTATTAGTATAAATACCCAAACACATACTGATATATAGATACATTTATACTATATACTACCTCCCCATCACGGATGGCTAGTAAGAGTTGATATATGTATAGAAAAACACACACGTGTTCAATTAGCATGTTCAAAAGAATATTTAATTTCAGAACTCATTTAAAGTGCTATACAGGTGTAATAATAATACTTAGCATCACGTCTTTCTAACCGTTTGGGTTATACGCTTAAGTACTAATTACGCTAATGGGCTAAAAAATTGGGAGGATTGATTATAAAGGAAGTTAAGCAGCATTTTCGTGGAAGAAGAGTGGAAATTAATTTAAAAAGAACCACCCCCAGTTCACCCGAGCGAGATTCGAGCCTCGATCTCCCCGTCCTTGCCAGTGTAGCCCAACACGAAACCACCACGCTAGCTAACTACGTCACTAAGGCGGGTAGCTAGGTGTACTAAGAGTGATTTATTAAATTATAAACTATTGGAAACTGTTAGATAAACTTCAAAGATATCTACATTATAATGTAGTAAAACATTTATTTTAATGAGTTGAGATTATGAATGAAAATAACATTTATTAAGTAAAATATAACTTTATATTAGAGAAATTAAAAGATAATTTCTATTTTATTTATTTTATGTGCACTCTAAGCTAACTGATTAACTAATTTACACAAGAGAATTTTTATTAGTAATACAAAATTCCCTACCAACTTTCCCGGAAAAGGTATTTTCTCACGATTTCCCAAGATCTATTTCATGTCAAAAGCGATTGGTGACAAACGGCTTTAATTCCCTCCAAATTATACTGTGTTTCATATTACTATCGTTCAAAACGATACTTAAATTTTGTAACTAGTGTTGAATCCCTTATATCACTTAAATAATGTATTCTATTAATAAAGAAACAAGTTATCGTTTCGATATAATTACAATTTTTTTAAAAAACAAGACCAACATTAAAAAATTAATCCATTGACACAGGATAGGAAACCGATACATGAGCTTTGAGATGGGTGAATGTTTTTTTAATAATACCATTTTGTAAGATCCTCTTTATCAATTTTTTGTTTGTTGTTTCACGATAGGTTATTAACACAAGTATTAACCTTTTCCTTTCAAAAACAGCACCTGTTATTCCCATAGAATATAAGTTTTCCCTCTACTTAAGGAAAAGTCACAACCCTTTTAAAACTTGTTTACCTTTTGATAATTTAGAGCTTTTCTCTTTTCCTCTCGTTTCCCTTTAAACACTCCCCACCTCTCAGTCTTCTATTATTTTAAGTACACTCTCAACCACCACTCCTTCTATGTAGTCCACTTTTATTCCCATCCCTTTTCCCATATTATCCCTTCCCATTTCCTTGGATTCTTCCCGCATTTCTTTTAGTCTTCATCGCGCACTTTCGTTTCTTTTTTCCTCTTTCACCCTTATTCCTTCCCATAAGAACCTTATCTGTTCTGGAGATTGTTTTGATAGAGACTATACCCACACTATCCCCCCCACCCTCATCCACAAACATGTTTAATTACTTACTACTACGTGGCGTCACTTTATTATTACTACTATTCTTCCATTCAAGGGGAGGAAGTCTTCTTTCCTTCCTCGTCCTTTCTCCTTGGCATTGTTGAAATTAATTGTTGTAACCAACATAAATTACTTTCGGTGTAGGTCCTCGTAGTTTTGCCGGAGCTTTTAGGAGATCCTTTATACACTCCTCTCTCCCCTCTACCTCAACTATTCATTCGACCGATTTGCTTTTAATCTTTTACTCCGAAACACGCAATACGCTTTGAAAGCGTTCTCGAAACCTTCTTAGAAATGCTAGGGGTAAGAGCTCACTGGTAGATTTTAACCTATGTATCGATCATAACCAACTCAACGTCTGAGTAGAATTTGATGAAAAATATAGTATTTAAATCTTCTTCTTTTTTGTGAGGCGAATTTGCGTGAACCTTTTAATAGTACAGTGGAGTCACAGAAGTTAGGAGTTACATTTAAAAATAATTACTTCATATCATTTAGTACAATTTGTATTGTACATATGATAAATGTATATATCAAGATGATGGATAGTGACTTTTTATATACTCGAACAACTGAGTCTTACAATAATTATTGTCATTACTCAACACTACAGCAGTAATGGTCTTTTTGTACAAAGTTACATATATATTTTACTTTTGAAAATTTAAAATATTTAGAAAAGGCTTCAAACGAATTAGTTCAAAATCACTAAATGAGTATTGGGTTGAATAATATATAAAAGTGACTTTTTTCCATTTTTATAAAACCAAATTTTTTGATATTGGTTGATTTTAGAAAATTATAATTTAATTTAAATAAATTATAACAATAATTGCTATAAACTATTTATATCTGAATAGTGTAAATAATAAGCCCAAAATCTATTGAATATTTATAATGGCTGATATACAAGAGAAAATATTCGGTCCGGTAAGTTGGTTCTTAAAGTTTTTCAAACTAATAACAATAACCATATAAAGAGGTTAGAAAATTTGTTATTGGTTCCTTGGTTCTATCTATACTATATATACATCAATACATACCTGATCATGACATTCCGTTACGATGTAGGCAATAAATTATGCATACATATAAAAAAAACTCCGTTTTTAATCCACCTTCCTTTTCTCCACACTTTCCTATCCCTTAATAATATCTTCAATTGAAAGACATCAATATACCAAGTCATACATGCTCTCTTATGTTTAAGACTCTAAATATTCGTATTTTTCACACATCCATTCACAAAATTTAGCCACATCTCACATGACCTACTCCTTACTTTTGATTCTCAAATGCTGCTACATTTGCTCCGTCACTTGATCCATACTCATCCTCTCAACATTCACAAACAAATTCAAGACACCTATTTCACAATGACCTAATGGGGTCACTTTCAAACCGCTCACCTTCAGAACCCATTCATTACAAACTCTGTCCACACAATTTTTTCCGTATAAATTTCATATATATCAAATTCAAACCGCATTTAACTTTCTCTTGTGTTTCTCCCGATAAACCCACTCTTAACATATATACAACAACGTTAACGTAATTTTACATGCTTCCATCTCTTCCGCTTTCGATACTACATTATTTGCAATAGTGTACGTATATCCAGTTTCTAGTCGGGATGCACTCACCATTCTGTTTATTTCAACATCAATCCTTCAATTTTTACTAAACGTTCTGTCCAGATATACAAATTCACTCACGTGTTCTGATAGTGTTCCATTATTACTAAGCAGACAATTTCCTGATCCTCCCTTAACAAAAAGTATCACTTTTGCTATTGATGTATTTACAAATTATCTATCTACAAATTATATTAATACTTATATGAAGACTTTTTTTTTTTACTATGTGTCTTACTTTTCATCTGGCCAATACTCATTAAATCACACGAACGTAGTTGGGATGGAAAAAAAAAGTGTAATATAACTTTCCTGGAGGTAAACTAAACAATTTTTTAAAAATAAACAATAAATAAACTGGCCCAGAGTTTTACCCCAAACTCTAAATAAACTTTAAATTAAACTTAATTAACTCTACACCTATTCCTTGGGCCAGCTTTGTATGATAAAATAATTAAGAGTCTAAAACAATGACTATTACTACAGTCATAAAGTATAATTATTGGATAGTTAAAATTCTATTTATCATAACATAGTTCATTTACATAAATTATTATAAGCCAAACCCAAATGCTCAGTTATGTTCAAGTCTCATGTATTGTATTCGCAAAAGGGTCTTAAATTAATTCAGGTTATAAAGTGAAATAAATAACCAGTAATTTTAATAATCATCCAAACTTGCTATAGACGTGCCCAAAAATAAGTTTAAGGTCGATCAATTTGTTTGATTAGTGAACCAAAATTTTGTATTTGAAATTTAAGGTATTCTTTTACATATAGATTATGCCATAGTTATGAAATTGGACTAATATGTTTGTTTTAAAATTAAGATAATTTGGATTAATGTAGTGACTTTATCAGTTGTTTTGGAACATTCATATTAAAAATACTAGTTTAGAAAAAGTTATATTTTTAAGTATTTCAACAAAGACGTGTCCAAACCCATTTGTCCACTTAAACATCCACGGATATACAATATTTTAGTTATTTTCATATATCGGCACCAAACATTTGACTACTTAAACCGAGCTGTATCAACACCCATTTGACTGTATACACATACATTTATTGAAACCTATTTAAATACCTAAAAAAACGAGTATTAACACCCATTTGACTACTTAAACAGACAAACGTCAAGACACCTATTGAATTTATTCAACAGAAAGTTGACCTCGGTGATCTCAGGATCCTATGTTCATAGGTTAAAGCTCAGCTGAAGTCAACGGTTTACTTTTGGAGCGATAAAGATCAATAACTTAACTTTCATGTGAGGTAGAGTAAAGTCTTTGGTTCTATATCGATTGTGGCGTGTAAAATGACCCCTAAAGTTATGTGAAAAAACTTTTCCCAGGATCGTTAGTAGGACCTTTCATTCTTTCTTATAGAAAATCTCGTGTGCAGATATAATAAGCTGGTTCGAAAAATTCACGTTAAATTTCTCAAATAAATTCAATGCACGAATCTTATAGATATAGAATTATCGACAAAGATTTAACCACATAAACATACACCCACCCAAAAGACTACTTACTAATATGTACAAATAACTGAATTACTTATATATTATCTCTCATGTTTTTTACTTCACAGTCTAGTGACACTATCGCTGTTTGTAACACCCCCAAAGTCCCCGAGCGTGGTGTCTCCATATCCAACGGTTCAAGCCCCACGACAACTAATTAAAGCCTTACCTAATGAAATTACTCTTGATTGCGACACCGACAGATGGAAGTTGGGGGTTTTGTGGCACGTACAACGAACTCTAGTTTCTCTGAGCTTCAAGTGTGCGGTACTTACAAGGGTAAAAACAGTCACCACAGAGGGAAAAACCAACACTGCTGGAGAATAATGAATCTAGAATAAAGTACTTCTGGTCTATTATTTGGCTAACATGAAAAAAATCAGATCTTTTAACATATTAAATATAATTTTAGCCTGCTATATGTGAAAGTTAACATACATAGTTAAATAGACCTTAATTTATTAGTAAGTGTGTTGTATAGACAAAACAAATATCGAGAAGTTTAATTCCACTCTATTAAATATTATTAAAAAACTAAATACATATGTTTGTACTTTCTTATATGTATATTACATTAATTTAATCATGAAGTATACTATCTGAAATGTTTAAATAAAATAAATAATAAATATATGTTTGTCATGTTTATGTTACGAAAAAAAAAGTTGAGTGTTTGAAAATCAAATATTTAGGGAAGATCTTTGGTCTATGGAGGGATGAAGATATTGGGGAGTAGATGATATTACATAATGATGAGTTACGTATTTTGTACTTATAACTAGGCATTGTCAGAATTATCAAATCTCTCATATTTAGGAGGCAGGCTATGCACTACGAGTAGGAGAATCTAGAAACTTGTTCAGGATACTGACTGGCAAATCCATTGGGTAGTTACCAAGACTGACGCAGATGGGAAGGTAATATTAGAATGGACCTGAAAGAGATAGGGTGTAATAAGTTGGCCTGGCTCAAGATAGGGATAGGGTGTAATGAGGTGTATTGGATTAAACTAGCCCTAGATAGGGATGGGTGGCGTACATTTTAAAGTGCATCAATGAACTTTCGAGTAACTAATGACATAAAGTAAGTAAGTAAATAAGTACGAAAGTAAATGTAGATTTAATTCTCTTGGAAGCTCCAGCATACAATATTATCAATTTATTGGTCAGGAATCATAACTTGCCTCAAATCGGATAAGGTTTAAGAGATTGACGTCATTAAACTAATGGTAAAGTTGTGGAATATGCAACATGTGGTCTCGTCACAGTCACAGTGACAGCTTCGGCCTTTGAATCTCTGTTAATTATTGCTAATGTTGTTGGAAAGTCAACTGTGAACCTAATAATGCGAAGTATGGTTAAATATACCCATATATTAGTTATTTTTTTAATGACCAAGGTCTTTAATGAATTTTTATATTGAGTCAGTAACTATAAATTTCTAAAAAAAATGAGCTAGAATTTTCATAGAAATATAGTAAAATAAAGTGGTAAGATAATTAGTGAAACCTCCATTTTGAACCCGGTAATATTTAAACCTCGATATTCCAACATAATCAATCAAGGGTATTTCAAAATTACAACCCTGGAACATTTAAAAAAATAATATATTTCAAAATTATAGCTATAATTATCTGTAATTAATATGTCTGCCTCGATTCATCAAATTGAAAAATTTACTGCAAGGAATGAATAAAACAATATTTTTAATTTATCTCCTTGAAGCTACATTTCTATTGAAATATTTTTCATTTTATTCCGTCTGATATTATTCATCTATATTTAATTTAATTGAAAGATATATCCTGATACGGATGTAGGTTTAGTCAATGATAGTTTTCATATTTATATTAAATTCTTTATAAGTTTTGTTTTCAAGCGGAAATAAAAATACTTATTATTTGCAAGATTTTAAAGCTGTATCATTCACCACAAACATTGATCGATATAACTTTAAAAAAAATGCAAATCATTTAAAAAAACAACCTTAGATAGCGTTTCAAAGGGAATATTTAAAAAAGAAGTTGAACCATTTGACGACAATGAGTCACCAGAAATTACTTCGTTTCCGTAAGATATATTTTAGAATTGAAAAATAGCTTTATAAATATATGGTATACTTTTAATACTATATAAATTGTACATGAATTCGTAATACGTTTAAACCAAATGGGATAAAAATGACAATTGTAGATTTTGAAGAAGTGGATCTGTATTAGCTTGGATATTGATGGGAAATATAGTAATGATACATACTATGAGGAAAACAGCCTCTCTGCACCCTGCCAAGATTTCAACCTTGACTTCCAATTTATTAAAATTTTCTAAAATATTGACACTTTATAATATTTATTTACTTATATCACTAAGTTGTATCTATCATTTAAAATCTACTATACAATTAAATTGATAGTCTTATCACTATTATCAAATACGAAACTGATGAGTGTGTGATAGAAAATGTCTATAATCACTGATTTCGAATATCCTATATATAATGTGGAAGTGTACTCCAAGACTTTCTCATATATTTATATAATCTTCCTGCTAAGTCTCTACTGACAGTATTTATATACTTACCATTTTTTTCAACTTACAAATACTATATGTTATTTTCATATTTGAAACGTTGAGCTAACTGGTGAAAACAAGACATCAGTCAATTGACACTGTGACTAAAATCTGCTGGGACACGCACCAAAAGACTTTTGGCTATAGTTACTAAGATGTCGATCTATGACGCACAAAAAATAAAACCACGCAGCCACAAAGTGTCTTCCCACCACTCTTTCAGAAGTCAAGCCAGTTGTATAGGAAGTCATGTGATCTGACTCAATTACAAGAGCACAAAAAACGGTCAAATATGCATCTATAGATTTTTCTTTTAATTTTACCTGATTATAAAAATTTGACCGTCCAGAAAAAAAATCACAATTCAACCGTCTTACAACGAAGAGCTCCATCTATGTGACCTACTCCAGAAACGTCACAATCTTAGATGTTGGAGAACGTTACCATGGTCTCGCCTATTTGGACGAGATTTATCTAAATTATTCGATTGAATTTGGCTAATACCGATTTGTTTATGTAAGTCTACCTTATTTGCAAAACAAATGTATTAATATTATATGTTGTAGGTTTTTAACCGTTTGAATAGTATTTGTTTGAATATTTTATCATGATTAAAATGCTAGAAAAACTACAATATGTAGAGTTATTTGAATATTTTTTATATAAATCGGTAAATTATATGTCTATTTGTCTTTGTAAGTTAAGGTTAAATATAATGTGTCAATACTTTCTGCTTCAGGTGCTTGGCCTTCACATATTTATGACGTGATTATATGTGCTAGGCAAAGTGTTATGCAGTAGTCTATTCTATAACGTTAGCAGAGGTCTTTACTTTACTTAGAGATAAATATGCTTTACATGTATGATGTAGCTAGCCAGTTTTCCATGGCTATAAGGGCAGTGTATAATCTTTTATACCAGGTTTTAAGCACCTTTAGGGTCGATGCCAGTATAGCCGGAGTGGGGAGTGGAGGTTCATCACATTCTCAACCAATCCTTGAAGGGTGGTTGTCATAGCAACCGATGCACATTGTCAGATTTATTTCCAGTCACTGAGTGTGTTTCCATAGTATTAACGCGTAAGTGAACTATTACTATGTGGCAACTATGCTCCCCAGCCTACCCACCACGTGTATTCTAAGGCAGTTTAAATTGCCCATAACTTCTTCTAGCTTTATTATTATTATTTTTTGTGACAGACTTCTTCTCTGATCTTCAGCCAGCTCTGTCACTTTTGTTTGACGAGTATATTCATTCAAATCTTTTCCATGATTGTGCTCCCATTTTTACTGTCAGTCTTTGTCAGTCGATTATTAGATTTTAGATCCTTATACTATTAAAGGAAAGGACCACTATGCATATTATTACTCTGTGTAGTTACTCAGAATGATCTAAATATAGTATGTTAGTTTTCTTGTTAACACGTATGTGTGTGTTAAAAAGTCCAACCTTCCTGTCAGCGATTATGAACGCTAAGATCATAGATAATTGTTTCTTTGAGGTAAAATCTATATTTGGTGATAGTTTAAGGCTTGATATAAATCTTTTCTGTCAATTTAAATATCGTAAATAAACTCAAATGTTTATATACTGAAGCCCGAAGTCAGTATGTAGTTGTATTTGTTCTGCTTTGCTTTTTGTTCTATTCACTATGGATAGTAACCTAGAATAAGGATTTTTATTGTATAATATTTACAACATTATTTTAAAGAACATTTATCAGAATAACAATTTCTTAAAACTCCTTATTTCCTTATCCAGATAACTGATCCCAAACATTGTTTGATACAAATGATAAATATGTGACGTCAGTAAGGTCACAACCATACTTTTACATATACGCCGCTTCTTGTGACAGGATAGCCCATCACACTTTTTCAACTATAAGTTAATAGCCTATCTCACTGCTGATTAACAGGTACAGTAGCCCCATGGCTTCTTTGGTGCTGACTGACAGCTAGCAGCTGACAACTGACAGTCAACATTTAGGTTAATACCTAAATATTGACTGTTAGAAGTGACAGCTGCTAAACACATGTATTTTGTAGATCATATGGTTTGGCGTAGAGATGCATAATTTGGTCTGGTAACTTTTCAAAGTCGTCACTCAGCATCAAAGAACCATGGGGCTACTGTATATTAGACACGCGAGTACTATCAAACCAGAAATCACATTGAAGCGTGGTTTTCTACATTTAAAAAATAATTATTTCATTTCAAATTAATAATTTTTATTAGTTTTTATTTTTTTATAATGTAAAAATAGTTGTCTTGATTTCACATTTTTCCAAACTAATACCCCAGGCTACGACATTACTATTTGGTAGTTGGATTAAGCTATATTACTCAACTTAGCTACTCGCTATTAGTGCAGTTTGAAATTGACTCTTAACCAATATGTGATTACATTAAATATTTGGCTGATGATTTTTTTACAAATGGCCCACAGTTAATGTTAAAGTTATAAAGTTAATACTGGCTAGCCTACACCAATAATTCGAAAATAAAAGGGTTTTTGAACAATCAAACCGAATTTGACATCTTTTGAAGCAATTTTCACTTTGGTTCTGAACTCAATCGCAAACTTATTTTCATAGATAAACGTACAACGCTAGTAAGTTTTCAAAGTTTTTGAACCATGAAGTATGGTCGCTGTGAAAGTTTTTTTTTGTTCCCTTACCCTTTCCCAGAGGAGCCAACGGATAACGTAGTGAATACTAAAATCTACTGCCGAACTTTTGGGGGCCTAAAGTACTTCTTGTTCGGTAGGGACTTGACGTAGAAGATCCGCTATTCAGGAATATCCCCTTTTAAGTTATCGCAGCTTTACCGAACAACGGTGGCTATATGGTTGGTTGGTTGGATGATGAAGTAAGGGGAGGGAGGGATATGGTGTACTACACCTTTTCACCAACCCGTCTTCCACCGTTTCAAACTCGGCGGTGACAAAAGACACACTTTCACGATAATATAAATGTACCTCAGTCTGCGACTCATCTTGCACAGTAACCCTGGGCAATTCGCATACCTCAGGAAGTTTGAAAGAGAAAAGACGAGTGAACAAATCACTGCCGTGTTTCTAGAAATGAATTCTACTTACCATACGTTCTTCAACAAAAATAAAAGAGATTTTTTTTACAACTTATAAATACTAAGACTTACGCTAATCAATTTAATTAACTATTAATAGATAAATCACTATCAACAGTTGGCAATTGTCATGTCTTGAATTTTAGTCACGGAAGAGTGGGATTGTGAATTCTGACAGTGTTTTTTTTTTTTTCATAATTATGTTACCCACTTTCCATCCGCACAAATGCCAAAATATCTCCTCGAGCTTCTTAATACTTCTTCGTCCCTAATTATAAAGCATTTAAAACAAAACAATAAATTGGTGTTAATATTTTAAACACTACACTAATAAAATTATTTTAACCTTTTTTATTTTTATTTAAAATTTTAATACATATAAAACTAGAATGCGAATATCTACTAAAATATATAAATGATGTAACTAAAAAATCATCACTATTAAAATACATAAGATGTTACACATAACAACCTTTATTTTCAAAACAAGTTATAAAATCATTCCATTAATCTGGCTGGGATTCAAACCCAAAACTCTTCATCAGTGGTATACAAGCTCATCCCAAGTCAAATAACTTTCCATAATATATCAGAACGTGTCCTTGAGAATCTACTTTTAATAAGTTAACTAACCAAACTTAGCATTATTATTCAAGTAATTTTATATCATTTAAAATGATGTACTACATTTATGACTGCCATTCCTATATTATCCAAATTAAGAGTTTATAAAAGACAAATTTGAAAAAAAAAGTTTTAAATGTTTGCAGGATACGGTTAAGTTAATCATATTTAATATTGTTTTAAGTATCAACTAATATATAATATGATACTTCCCAAGATTTATTATGAACAATTGTGATTTTACTTACGAATATTCTGTAAAATGATGGTGTGCACTGTACAATATGTTGCTATGACTATGGTTTGGCCGAGCATTGTGTATGAGGTTTACAAGTTACTCCATGTGGCAGGTCTGCGTGTGACAGATTATCCAGTTGAAAGTGGTTCCTTAAGGCAACTCCCACATAACAAACCTGACACAGTGGCTCTAACAGTAATAAACTGCTAGACAAACGATCGTACTAAGTGAGGCTCCATTTAAATTCTATCTCTATATAAATCTGTTAAACTTTTTAACTTGATTATACATTCAATCTCATTATGTTTGTTTGTTTTCAATAAACTCAAAAATTATTCATCGGATCGAGATGGGACATCTATTGTAGTAGGATACTCCATATCTTTAAAAATTATGGGGGGTAGGCTCTATACCATAGTACTATCTCATCAGCAAGCAAAGCAGTGCCAAAAATAACTGTTAGTGAGGTTACTTTTGCGTTTTAAATTTGTATCTATTTAAATATATAAATTGTTAATGTATAAATATGTTTTGTAAGTTTCCCTTGGCAACAAGGGGTTTGAAAATGTCTACGAATCTTGAATGTATAGTTAATTTTTTGTCATAGTTGATTGCTAAATTATTTGCATTCCCAAAAGTTAATCCAGAATATATTTTATTCTCAGATCCAAAGCGAAACAAAAATTTTCAATAGTTATTATATTCAGACAAATAGATTAATGTTCCCATTTAAAGTCAGAATTGGTCTAAGGCAATATTCCTACAATAGACTAGACTGTTGAAGAAGGGGAGATAGGGGATTGATCCCGGTTGTGTGCACTGACTGTGGTTTTCCTACATGGTTTTTCACTCTTAATTAAACCTTATATATCCCTAAAACAATTTTGTAATAATAAGTATATAAGCCTATAACGCGAATGGGTGGTAAGACATGGTTCTAAAATGCAGAGAATATTAAATTAAACGGTGTCTAGCAAACAACAGCACATAATCGAATAAATAGATTTCAATGATATTATTTTAATTGTGATATATAATATATATATGTAGAAAAAAATATTTATTTTCCAAAAATCTAAGTATGATTGACTATGTTATTCACTGTTATATAATATTTTGGGATTTTTACAAGCTGCTTATACTTTTAGAGACTTGATGCTAGAAACATATAATTAGATTTTTAACAGTGATAGAAAGGTCTGGGCTCGTATGCCTGTGAGTCGTACAGAGTATGTATTATTTTTATTAATTGGTTGTAACCAATTATCTACATAAGTGCAGGTACATTTCCTCTAAATTTTACACTCATTACCCTTATTCCCGTGGCTTATAAACCCGATTGGCAATAATACGCGGTGGTTTAAAAACATAAATACATATAAAATTATCAAAATATATATGTTTATAGTGAGAATGACCAGAGTTTTCTGGTTGGATATCTTTTCTTTCCTCTTTGGGATTTGCTGTGTTGACCCTTAAAAAAAAAAAAAAAGAAGCGACGACAGGAGTGAAAGACATCGCTTGGCGTCTTCCCGTTTGCTGAGAATAGGGAGAGGCGAAGATTGGTTTGTGTCACATGTACCTTTACAAGAGGAAGAAAAATAGATTCGTGACATATACAGATGACCCCACACGTTATTAGCTTCAGGAATGTGGCGGGAAGGGATTCAACTGAGTGGTGTCAAGAAAAATGGTGTCTCCTCATAATTTTTACATACAGAATGTTTCAGTCAAAATGAACAGGTTGAAAAATAGAATACTTTTATTTTCAAACTAATTAAAAAGTACATATTAGATCTGAATTAACTTCAATCTTACCTCAAATAAAATAGTTTGGGATATTAAAAATATCACATATATTGTTTTTTATCATGGAATAAAAAACATTATTTTAATATTATTATTGAAGTAGCATTAACAATTATTTTACTATTTCTTTTGAAGTATTTCTCTGATGGTGTTGAATTGTATTTATTATTTTTAATTAGAGCCTAGCTGAAGATATTTCCTTAAACTTTTCGAATATATTATCAACACCAATATTGATCACTCCCCTTTATGTTACTACTATCGCAGAAATCTTGGGCATTTATTTTTAAAAGATTCTCAAATATTAAAATAATAGTTTCAAATATGTTTTATTGATCATGTTTGTTTGTACATTGTATTAGTTAATCAATAATTCGTCAACACTTATTTATATTGATTGAATACGGCATTAACAGTAGTAAGCCTAAACCATAATATATATTCCTATGCTATACATATCACTTACTTATACTAATTGAATGAAGTAGGTAAAAGTTAGGTGTCAGGTGCTTTAGAGGCTGTGTGGTCTAAGGCATCAGTTTTATGTTAAACTGGCTTGCGAATGACGTGAATATTGGTGTTTCAATCCTAGCTGTATCTAATAAAGGCAGTTTTTCTTGAATGTTTTTCAACTCTTCTACCACGCAAATGCTAGTATATTACATCTAAAATGCTTTCTTCCTCATGCCAACCCCATTAGAATAATTATCATAACCTGATAAGGATAAGCAGGGATAAAATACAAAAAGGTTATAAAGGCGATAGAAATAATTAAGAATATTTTCATCTTTTAAAGTTCTTATAAATTAAATAAATAAATATAAGATAAAATTATTTTTCCTAGAGAATAAATTACTTGGATATTAGGGCTACAGTAATTAAAAAAACTAAAATAATACTATTTGTATATGAAATGTATCATATTAAAGTATATATGTTTTTACCAAGGAATTCAATAACTTCGTTTGTGATTGGAAAAAAATATCAAATAAATATTGGTTTAAAAAAAATATTGAGTTAATTCAAATATAAATCACTAGTTAGATATTCCCGATATATAAAATTTTTGTTTTTTTGCATAAAGCATTTTCATAAGTAATATTTACATGGATAATTAGTTATATTATTATTAGCACCGCGTCTTACTACCCGGTAGGGCTATACGCACTTACGCTAATGTGTAATGATAAGGTTATTGTAAGATGAAATGGAGGACCTACAGTTTAACGTGGAATGCAAACCACGGATGAGGCCTGGCATTCCCCGAATTCACAAGTTGCGATTAATACACGTCTTGTCAGATGTGAAGGAAGGATTTGAGAATCAGATATATCTTTGCCGGAACCGAGAATTGAACACCGGACCCCCAGAACAAGACTCCAACACGTTACCCTAGACCACCACGTCACCGATAATAAGATAGACTTAGATTAAACTGAGTAATTGAAAATAATTTATTCCGTGCTACTTTCTAACTTGCTTAAAAAGTTTTTAATTGGACAAAACTTTAAAAGCTTCTTATGAGAATGAACCTCAAATTCAATTAATCCTTGTACGTACACGTGTTTTGTATCACAGATTTTACCATGGATAACGTGGCGAAACTTTGAGGCTCAGCTTTCAATCTTGTCTTCCTTTTCAGTCTGTAACAAAGTTGTCTTCAAATTTACCTCATCCTTCAATCTCTAGCCACTCAAATAGTTACAAATATTACCTTCTCAGAGATTTGTTGAATCGTGGACAAAATTTTAGGAGTATTTGTTTAGTGATATTATAAATCTGTTTTCTAGCAGAGCGTAAAAATATTTAGTTGGTGAATTGATAGTTAAAATTATTATTATTATTATTATTATTATTAGCACCACGTCTTACTACCCGTTCAGGTTGTACGCACTTACGCTAATGTGTAATGGTAGGGTGATTGTGAGATGAAATGGAGGACCTACAGTTTAACGTGGAATCCGAACCACGGTGGAGGCCTGGCATTCCCCACATTCACAAGATGTCTTGTCAGAGGTGAAGGAAGGGTAATTTCTTAGTTTATTCAGCAGTCTTCAGTTTGGAATTACTATAGGCCTATGTTATTTATCTGGCAATACATTTTTATGCTTTAAGCAACAATGAAAATTATATTAATGTAAGCTAGGTAGGCCTAGTTTAATTGTCAGCTTCCCAAATATTTTAAAGTTCATAAAACTGTGATAGGATTGACACCCCCCCGCCCCCTTAAATGCAATGTACCACCACCACCACCACCAATCCAATAAACAATACTGCCGAACTGATGAATTTGAGTGTGCTTTTTCTTAAATGTTTTCCCACTCTCTCTACACGCAAATGGTGTACATGGGTATACTGCCTATTTATTTGTATAAAATAGGTGGGAGGGATGAGACTGGCTAAAGTTACTTCCTGCTTTGATACACACCAACTCCCAGGACAAAATATAAGTGTATTTAAGATATTTCTAATATCGCTAACCCCTGATCGCAAGGAACTTGAGAACTGGCAACCCTGTCTTAAACTACTATTAACGTTCCCTCCAATGCGTATCAAGGTATACCAAAGGTGACCGACCACCCATCCCGTATTTAATTTTACTTTGAGAGTTTCAACCCCAACGCGTATGTGTTCCGTAAATGTCCCATATTTTAGAAATTGCATGGTGTGAAACATAGGTATTTTACAATATTAATTATTATTTTTAGCACCTCGTCTTACTACCCGTTCGGGTTATACGCACTTACGCTAATGTGTAATGGTAGGGTGATTGTGAGATGAAATGGAGGACCTACAGTTTAACGTGGAATCCGAACCACGGTGGAGGCCTGGCATTCCCCACATTCACAAGATGTCTTGTCAGAGGTGAAGGAAGGGTTTGGTAATCAGATAAATCTGTGCCGGGACCTGGGATTGAACCCCGGCCGCCAGATAGTTGAAATTGAAATATAATTCAAATGGTCTTGTCAAAATAATTCCCCTCTCTTAAGGGAAATACTATTGGTGAAGTGTGGTTTTACCTTTAAAATTATGAATTATGGCTGCTAGGTGAATTTTGTATCTGTTCAAGATTTAAGTTGGTTTATAAACCGTGTGTTGTGGGTTTCCCACTGTCATCCCCATTGAATGTCAATGAGCCAGTGTTAAAGGACCTAACAATTTTGTCAGAAAGTATTTTCACATATCTTCTAGGGTTCAGGGTTCAGGGTTCACAATTGACATGGTAGAAACGGCTTTACATCCCCTCCAAATAAAGTTATTCTACGGATTGTTATCTCTCGAGTAAAATCAATTGCAGAAAGTAACTAAACTAAGAAAGACTGGCGTGAGAAATTTAACTAAATTAGAAGACAAATAATCTATCAGAAGAATCGCCTCATTTACGTTATCCAAAACCTTCTTGGTTTTAGCCTGTTTTTGTTGAAGGAACAGTTTAGAAAATTCAAACAATTCTTTTGACGGTCAACATTGATAAGATTTTATTAAATTATTTGTGTTAATTTATAGGAATTGATAATATCTATTAAAAATAATAGCTTCATGATTGGATATGAATATTTTCAAATTTGTTCTAATAACTTTGGTAACTAGCAGATTCTATTCTTCCTACCAAAGTCTTTGTTTTAAGGTCATTATCACCTAATATATTTTATTTGGGAAACACATTATATATTCTTATTTACGTGATATAATATCAAACAATAGGTAGATCCAAAACTTTGTCCTAACAAAATCAATGAAATAAAGCAATTTAGGAAAATTCATTGAAATCATGGAACTTACTAATCACTTTTCTACTTTTAACTAAAATAACGATATAAGTAGTATCATAAAAGTTTCTAGGAGTTACTATTATAGTTATATAAAAGTATTAAAAGTCGTTTAGAAAATGGCAACTTTTTCATTTACCTATATTCTATTTCTAATCTAGTTTTAAACTATATGTGTTAATTTATATGTGTACCCATGATTAGTTCTTCTAAACAGCAATTCTTAAAAATATTAAAATTAATCCATCATTTGTAAAGTGCTATGGACTACAAGTTTATCCATCGGTTCTTTGCAGACAGTGCCATCTGTTAATGTCGAGTTGATCTATTCTTACGGACCTTGTAGAAAAGCCGTCTCTAAAAATAAGGCCAACACTTCGTGGTCCATCAACACTAAGTTAAAAATGATAGCTTAATGATTGTCACGCGATATATTTGTTTAATATACCAGATTCAGCATACAATATCTAATCTCATGATTTACCAAAATTAAAAGTAAAATTCACGATTTTATCAAACCTTGTTATTTATACAAGTTTATTCCAATTTCTAGATGAAAAATTATGCAGATTGTACTAGGTTACCAGAAAAATATTTAAAAGCAATTAACTTGGTGTTAGCAACGCCAAATTCAGACACTTTGAGATGTCAAAGTTGAGGCAAAATGTACCTGATTTGTTGGTAGCACATGTAATACGTCACGAAAACTAACACATACTACCCTACCACACCCTCCCCTGACAAACGATGGTGCTATTGTATTCAAGACCAACACTAATATATTTTGAAGAATCAACAATTCCTTATATGATACTTCTTGTCGGACAATTCCATTACTAGTCATAATTTCAACCATACTCCACCTCTTATCTGTTGAATATTGATGTGTTGTCCACCCCTAGATGCATTCAACAATTTTGACGTCTCGTCACCAAACTCAAATTTATTACATATATATATATATATGTATATATTTAACCTTCTATAACCGTTATGTGTTTTTACCCTAGATCTGAATAACCCTCTATATAAAAAAAGAAGACTTGAAGGTCACATTGCGGGTATTAAATGCTATTTATAACGAGCTAGTCTTAACAACTACACCAGCAAAGTGAGAAGCGAAATTATACATTCTCGTTAATATATCTAGGCCTTCATGTACATTGGCAAAACAATATATATATATATATATATATATATGTCGACCAGTGTTTATTTATACATGTGTGTACCTGTGTATATGTATAAGAATATACCTATGTATATGTAGCTAACTATGAATATATATTATATATTGCTTACGTATATGTAGGCCTGTATGTTTTTATAAGAAGCTACACATTGCTACCAACTTTACTGTTTATACAGCTAAACTTATCCACAAAGATTTTCATAACAAAAGCTTGAAATTTTTTGGAAATGACCAATTATTTAGCGGCAGGCTTGAGTTGAAAAAAGCAACTTTAGCTTTGATTTTACTTTTTATTTTAAATAGAGCTTTCTTCAAAATGTACCAATTTTAAATAATGAAGTTGTAACAATTGATATAGGTGAGTGAATGTATAAACGCTATTAAGACACAAATCTTTATTTCATAAAAAAAAAGGACTTGACTCTCTAAAAATGTTATTGAGCTGAAGATTTGCACAAAAAACACCCAACATATGAACTACTAATGGGCTTTACTCCCAGCCTCCTGACTTCGGTATCAAAAAATTTTAATTCTGGGATCTTTCATCTTTATACTACACATTACCTTTTAGGAAGTGAGATGTTTCACACGTGTAGCTTATAAAATTTTAAAGATAAAATCATTAGTTTATTTTAGAATGATTATCAATAGGAGAGTAAATATATTATATATAAATTACTGAATAAAAATGTTATAATAACAAATAGAGCTATATTAATATAATATATTCATATATTAACTCAAAGAAAGCGTAATCTCCCAAAATGTAAAATTTATTCATATATTACAATTCAAACTCTAAAAGTACACAATCAATTTTTCTTTTATATAAAACACATGAATAATTATTCAATAAACATCAAGCAAATTTATTATTTGGTACGATTTGAGGGTTTTCAAAACTTACTCATTAAAACACTGAACAATTTAGTTGATCACAAATTCGCAAATATACAATGACCATGAGAAAGTCATGGGAAAAAATCGTCTTTATGAATCTAGTTTCCAAACCAAGGCTCAATTTTATCTATAACACTAAAATTATCTAAATTGTTCTTACAATAAGAAATATATATTTAGAAATTGCATTTTTAATATCGCAGATTGGGATAAGTTTATTTTGCTCCCAGAATAAGTATATTTGAAGTAATCTCTTTGGCAGTATTGTTATATAAATTGTTTCCAGGTAAAAAAAAAGCTTGTTAAAACTGTACCTTTGATATATTCCTCCCCATCCTTTTAGTTTCCATTTGACAAATCACTTAATCTATTCTTCTTGTTACGCACACGTTTATATATTTTATTATATAGTCAGGCATTTAATTCTCTACTTGGTTGTGAGACCAATTCACAGCTAACGAGTAAAATAAGTTTTCCCACTATGACGTTAAATTAAGTAACGCCATTAAGCTAAGACTTACATTAAGGCTATAAGTTTCGGTGGCCACATGGCCTAAGGCATCACATTCACAAATTACTATAATGCTGATGATTGGGAGATTGAGGTACGAATCTCGGTCGGGTGTACTGAGGGTTGTTTTTCCGAAATGTTTTTACAATATCCCTGCACGAATGTGTGAGTATATTTAATATAAATTCATCTATCCTGATCCTTAACATTTTAGCTTAGCTAGTACATAAGCAAATAGTCCGGGCGAGTAGTAAGATGTTGTACTATAAAAATTATAGTTTTAAAAATAGATGTATTTGCGTCACCGGTATAATTGACCCAGAGATTACAAGAACGACGCTCTGCTATTATTTGGTAGGTGTCCTAAGTTCAATTATGGTATTCAGGAAGTGGTTTACCATAATTTTTAATATCATTGTGGATTTTATCCGGTCACCTTTCTAGAAAAACTTTGTTGCACATCTTTCAAATTTTAATTTTACCTCAATAAAAACCAAATGAGTTTTAATTACATTAATAGGACATCAGAGGAAATGTACCCACAGTTTGCATGGGGAGTGGGAATCCAAATAGTATTTTTTTTAATAAATCATCCATTTGTAATTCTCACCTCCACCTCTCCATCCGATTGTCAACCAGACTTGAAGACATTGAAGTTTAATCCCCGTGACCAAATAATAGAAATGATCTTAAACTAGTTATTGGTTTCAATATCTCCAAAATTGAATAAAAACTTCGAAAAAGGAACTAAGGGCCAAGACTATGAACATCTTTATAATGAAAACATTTCACTCCCCGCATGATATTATCTACGTATTTAAGACCTCTTGTAACTCGAGTGAGTTTTATAGTCTTGGTCCTCGGTCTCATTTAGTCTTAATTACCTAAGATGGGGAAGGTCGAGGCCTGAATGTTGAAAATTTTTATTGAGATATTTTAATCAAACATACTTCAGTATTTTCTTTAACTTACAAATAAGGTAAAACTTATTTCTTAATCATAATATTCATATATTTATTCTTACTTCATACAACTACGTATACTGTATATCCCGCACGGGAAGTTAAACGTGGTGTTTAAGGTGCGTTTAAAGGAGGCAAGTATTTTTTTTTTACAGTTGTAATGGAATTGAAATTTTTTGACCAACATAAATCAAATAATTCTCCAGTGGCAACATAGAGCTTATTTTTCTGCACATGTTAATAGCAAAAGATCTTGAATATATGACAATAGTGTAATGTAATTTTGTAGAAACTTTGTCTCTGTTTAAAAATTTTTGACAAAATTCCAGGACACCCTTGACATATATTCTTTATTTGTTAATATTAGCATTTGCAGAAAATTAAACACTATATTTCTACTGGATAAATATTTGATTTACTGTAGTTTGGTCAAAAACATGTAGTGCTTATCACAACTGTAAAATTACTAGCGCTCCCTTCTGCCCCATCTTAAAGAAATGAATCTCTAAATACTACTGGTTTTTTAAACATGGAAAATAAACTTGTATTTTAAGAATCCACTATCTTGACACAAAGTTAAACGCGTCAATGAGCCAGTAGACTGAACGTAGAGCTCTTGTCTTATTTTTAAGTAATCAGGTGGTCACAGTTCAAGAACCAGCTGAATTTACTCACCCTCAAAAGTATATTTGATTTAAATTTTACCTCCTCGCTCCCTTAATCAATTGGTCTAAATAACTGTGGATTTACACAATAGGTTGATCTTTGTGCTCTTTAGGTAAAGTTATCGCCACAGGACCTCATGTTCTTGTGTTAAAACACAGCAGAGGCCAAATTATTTTTATTGAGTGATAAAAATCCGTAGCGCAACTCACGTAGGAGGGGAAATAAAGCCGTTGGCCCCATGTCAACTGTGGCATATAAAAGATGCCTGAAATCTATAGCAAAATACCTTCCAGCAAAATTGTCAAGTTCTTTCACACTCACTCATATAAATTCATTGTGGAATGCAACGGGGAACCACCACACTATCTGAACTCCTCCAGTACATCGAATACCTACCAGATGGTGCAGGTAGCACTATCCAGCAGAGGGGCTGAAAGCACGCCGAGTGCTGAATAGATATAAACTAAATCCAATAAATACTCAGATTATAGATTAAAGAAGGACAAGACAGAACGGGCTGTGGGTGGGGATGTTATAAAAAAAAGGCAAAAAATATAGCCAATCAAAATCCATCAATATTCAGTCGTAGCAGCTTCATGGGACGCTTTTCCTCCCGGGATAATCTTTACACAGTTATGTGATTTCCTTGGTTCATCAAGACTCATTACTATGCTCCATGTTTCCTCCCTATTCGTTCTGAATGTCGTTCTCTACCCCACACCTCCTTCTAGAAACCGTCTGTCTCAGGCGAGAAACAAATGAAGGACTAATCATAATCCGCCTACTTCCCCGCTTCTACCCCAATCCCCACCCCACCCCCCTCATCTCACTACTATTCCCTTTTTGCTCCTTTGCTACTTGTGCTAATATTTCCTGAATAGCTAATTAGCACTGAAGGAAATTCACTTGGAGGATCTCAAATGAGTCTTTGGTATACATACACCTGCCTACATTACTGACACACGCATCCTATTTGTTCGTTTGTTTACTCTTTCGTTAGCTTAGTTCACTTATATGCGCCCTCAAAGACTGGGGGTAGGCAAACCAGTCAGGCATTTTATAAACGAACCACACGTAATGCTATCATAGTTTGAGTTTAGATTATTAATTTCAGTAATTTAAAATTGTCTTACTAACTAAACAATCAAACTGAGTGGTCTGTATTATCAAATTTAATGAGTACTTCCCTCATTAAATCTTTTCCACCGTATTTTAATACCATCCTGAGATGAACAAATTTATAAACGTTAATGAGGTAGGATGAGAAAGGTATATTTTATAAGGAAATTTACCTACATTTGTATGCATTGAGAGTAGGAAACAATTAATGGAAATTATACTTCAATACGCTTGCCTCAAAGATTCAAACTCCAAATCCTCCATGCCTAGAAAACCAACCCAAATAGGTTTTACCATGATTCAGCGTGGCCTACCATTTGTTTCACTACCCCATTTTAAAATTATTTCTGATTAATATATAATACCATCGATGAGATAGGGATAGAAAGAATGACATTTAAATTACATGTCCTCACATTTTCCTAAAGGCAGAGATAAAAAATCATTAATTCATTAACACATAAGTATAAATAGGAAAGACTTTATCTCTGCATTCACATTAACCAACAAGTCAGTGTGCTACAAGAAGGACACCCTAGATAATATTATTACCAATGATGTGAGTAGAATTTGTGATTGATAAAACCAACAAATAATATAAGAATTTTACATCATTTATTTTTCCCAATTTAGCTGGAAAAATTACAAACTGAATAAGAGATTATATACGGGGTGATCAGGATTTGTGAATTAACTACACAGATTCGTGTTCGGGGTATTATTTCCTCAATTCTAAGGTGCCTAGTAATATACAATTTAGTAGAAATTTAAATAAGAACTAATAAATTTATGTTAATTGTTAGATCAGTAGGTAGGAATTATTTTGTATCCTCTTGGTGTGTATAAAAAGTTAAAATAATTATTGATTTGCCTCAAATCTTAATTGTGTTTTGAATTATATATTAAATGTTAGCGTGAAATAAGTGTCTTACATTGATTTGGGCATGTTTAGGGGATGAGTGTGGTTCGAGTGACGAAGCAAATATATGAGAGTAGATAGTGAAGTTCAAAAGAAAAGGGTAGGCAATTTAAGGCGTGGCTAAATGTTGTAGATAAATGTGTGAAAAAGAGAAACACGAGTTTAAAAAATTAAAGAACATGTTTTACTCGATGGATGTTGTTAAATCAAAGGTAGTTTGCAAGTGTAGCGAAGTGTGGAGAAAGTAAGGTAGGATGGATTAAGTATAATGTTGTTTTTGAGCTACATGCAGTTTCTTGCTTAACCCAATAAGGGAACGACGAAATTATGTATGTATGTATGTATGTATGTATGTATGTATGTATACGTGTATATATGTATACGTGTATATATGTATGTGTGTATATATGTATGTATATATGTATGGATGCCTATATAAGTATTTATAATAGTTTTATATAATTGACTTTTATCTGTACATATAAGATACACTGTATTCATCTCTGAGTCTATTAGATTTTGATGGTGGGTATAGTGCTGTTTTGAAGTGTTGTGTACCAGTATTTGAATTAGGTAGATTTACCAGTAAAATATATAAATAAACCTCGAATCAATATATAAACAATAGGTAGTTTAATCATGCATCCCAATTTATTGCTGTTACATCTAAAACAATTTTTTTTAAATATATTATTCCTTCAATGCGAAGCACTAGAAAAAATATCTTAATAGTTGAATTATTGAGGATATATAATGGGAAATCTTTACTATTAAGTTATATTTAGATCAACCACCTGCAACGTACTATATGTAAATGCGTGATTTGACCTCCGATCATCAGAAATATTACAATCAAAAAAACGCTTGAAACGACGTGAGCACAAATACAAAACTAATTCCTTTTCTTTTAAATACAAATACCATCTATATTTGCACAGTTAGAATCAGACTAATAATTTTAAAAAAAAAAATGTTTTAAATTAATATATATTCAATTTCAAAGAGATATGTAAAATGATTGTTGTATACATAGCTTAAAATTGATATCAATATAAAATATTTCAAATAAAATGCATGCCACACATTAATTGGTTTTATATTTAATCATGCCCGTTAATACTTTCGACTATGTCACATAACTTCATTCCAAATAGATGGCAAAACAACTTTGAATTTGACGAGCATCCTATTTACATAGGGGTCACATTTTTGTTAAATTTTTCTACCCTTATAGCCATACAATATTTTATTTTGTATTTACAAACCAACAAAAATAAATCCAGCGTATATGACATATATATCATTTTAAGGTTGAATGTCGGGGTAGTTTTATTATCTACAAGTTTAATATTTATTGTCAAATTCAGGTCTGATGCTACATACAATGCAGCTATGGGAAGAGAATGCTGCAAATCGAGTAACTCTTATCGGTAGGAATGAATTATACACATTGTTTCCTGATTCATTTCATTGCAATCCCTGCACGGAAAAGTTTTGCTAGGTCATGCCCTACAGTAAAAAAAAAAGAGTTCCCTTTTGGGTAAAATAAAGGAAACGAACCATTTTTGATGGGAATTAAGCCAACAAAAGGAATAAAAATATATTTTATTTTTATTTTTAAAACCTGGGTTGATACAGCTTCATCTAAAAGATGTAAATGTCAAAGACTAAGAAAAAGTGCACCCACTTTTGCATATATGTATATGATAAAATTAACGGTAATAAATTATCTGTGTAAAACATTTCCGAGTGTTAGTGGGTGAGGGTCAACCGTTAGTTAATTTGTAGATGGAAATACAATCAGCCTTTAAGCTGGTTAGTGATTCCTGCACCATCTGGTAGATATTATATTTACCAAAAAATAAAATATGTGTGGTGGTTCTCCATTGTCTTCCACACTAAATCAAATAAGGTTCTATTAAAAGCCACAATCGACCTGGAATGGACTGCTGCGTTCCATATCCCAACTAAGTTGTTCTACCGATCTGTATCACTCAAGAAAAATCGTTGACCTCGGATGGGTTTGAATCCACGAACATTGGATTCTGAGGCGAGTAACTTACCTCAAGACCACCGGGTTTATTTTCATACTAACGTCTTAGACCATGTAAACACCAAAGCAGATAAAACATTATCATAAATAGCTTGGATGTTTAATCATCAAAGCTGATATCACACCAGATAACTCTTTTTTTTCTATTCATCTTTTTACCCTTTCAGATCTATCATCATCATCATGAATAGCCTCCAGACACCGGCTGTTTTTTTAATACAAGCCTCTCCCCCTCCTCCTTTCATCCAACCCCCTCTCTACCTCCTTCATGACCAAATCCTCTTCTCTCTCCTCAACACTATTTCTTACTTTCTCCAGCCAAATATCCCTTTGTCTTTCCTCGGAAACCGTGCCTTCTTTAACTTATCCTAGATAGGCTCTTTCTTTTACTCAAAATTCTTCCAAAATTTCAACCCCTCGCCACCTGAGGGTGACAGGCAATGGCACGAAGTAGAGGAGTACTTATGGGGGTGAAGTACATACAGTGAGGACTATGTACCCTCCGTGACCTCTTCAGTAGCTGGGAGGGCCCTGAAGAACCTTGAAAATCGACGGTTGTTGGGGATTTGGTTAAACTGCGATAGGCCTATAAAGCCAGTAGTAAGTACAAATTTATTTTAAAAATAGTCAAAAATAATGTTTAATTTATTTAGTTGATGGAAGAAAGAAGCTCTTAACAATTAAGTATACGTGAATTCAAAGCTTGGGTGATGAAAGCTTATAATAACAGAAACCGTCTGTACCGGTTCACATACTATTGATTTCCGTAGTTATAATTATTAATCCTCCAAACATAGCCATTCATATATATACATAATTATTTATGATTGCATAACTTTGCTTTCTTCCATGTTGATTCACTTGAAACGTACAATGTAGGCCTTTTGGCATCATAGAGCCTCAACCGAGTCTTCAGTGGCTGTGACATGAATGAGATCTCTTCGTAGCCAAAGATACCCACACGTCCATCATAGACTCCATCTTGAAATATGAGTAAAGAATGAACCTGTTCACGGGATTATCCATGTCGTGCTAAGCCAAAGATCTGGAGTTAGATTCTAATGTTCAAGTGTATTTTTCTCAATTTATTCAAATAAACTAATTGAGCTGGAATAAGGAAGAATAAATTTAAAAGAAATGTACCTGTATTTACGTAAAGAGAGAGTAATAAATTATCTAAGAAATATCCTTTAAAATATCCAATATAGATAAGAACCCTGAACTCCTCACTATCAACAAATGCGTCTACATAAGGTGGAAACAAAGTCCTACCGGATTTTATAATCTATTTAGAAAAAATTATTTGTTTAAAAATTTAGAAACTTGAAATCATATTTCCTATCAGATTATCCTAACCGTCGTGGTAGTCATCAATTTAATGTGTGGTTGTACCGTGTCTTACTACCCATATAAGCTCATAGTGTATATTAATACGTTTTAGGCCAGGATTGGAAACGTAGAGTTTAGAGGATTTAAATATTTATTTACGTGAAGGGAGAGAACAAAATATCAATTTATGAAAACAATACAGACGTAAGTGATCAACACGCTGACATCACCTTCTAGACTAGATCGACGCATTAACCAATCCACTTGCCATATTTTTAAAGTGTTCTTGTATAACCAAGTGTTCCATAGCTATGTATATAAATTAGAAATTATGTTAAAACAGTAAATGTTCTTTATATTCAGCTCCATTTTCATAAGAACATCTTCACCGGCATCTAGAAAATCTACTAGATCTACTTTAACGTATTCATAAGTCAATTCATGTGATATTCATCGACAAGTCTTGATAGAAATTATCAATTCCTATAGAAGAAATAGGCATCAGTGCTGACTGCAAATTAGACGAAAAAAGAAAACTTTTCTGCATCTATTTTTTAATATATTTAAACTTTTAAATTTTTAAAATTTTATTCAATAATTTTTTACTATATTGTTAACCTTAATTAATATAAATAAAAAATAACTTATAAAATAATTTTAACTAATGTTTAGAATATTTACAATTAACATAGATATACTAATAGTGTAATAAAAAACTCTTGAAATCAAATTATAAGACCATACAAATTAAAATATCTTCAAAAATTGATGTCGTATAAAACTTGTTTCAGACTTTTTTTTTGTTTTGTAAGGTATAATTCGGTTAAAACAATTATCGATTTTTAATTTTGTTCAAAAAGTTGAGTTTAAAATAATGTTGAAGACGTCCATCAAACAAAAAAAATAGCGCTTTTTTCTTACACCCTCAAATTCAAAAAAACATTTTTAGATACTTTTGTTTTCTAAAATACTTCTTATTAGGGATATTGTGGTGTCTCGTCACCTGGTGTAATTATAATCACTGTATTGTAGTAATGATGAATAAGGTAGTATTTAGAGTAAAGGAACTTAAATTCATGGAGATATAAGGCGTGAAAAAATAATTTTAAAATCATCTTAAGTACACCCATTTCGAATTTGAGCCCCATACTTTCTGACACTGACAAACTAAAATACCTACGTGGATTTTTACGCTATAGACCTATCATCATGATAATTAAAATATTATGAAATCAATTTAGCTATTAACATAAATATCCAATTCATTCCAATATTTATAGATGTCGTTATTATATATTTTAATCATAATCACGAAACTCACATGTATAATTATTAATACTAATTTAAAGTAAATCTTATTTTCTTTAAATGAATATTAAAAAATCTTTGATCACAACAATATGTAAATTATATATACTTAATTTGTAATAATTACCCTCGTTATTGATTAAATCAAAATGTATTCATGTATATATATATATATATATAAAATTATTAAATTAATTTACTGGTACATGATTGTGTATTTCCTACTTATTAAACTTTTAGCACCATTTCTTACTTTAGGTCTGGGTTTTACACGTATGTGTTCATTACAATAATGCGTTTATAAATAGTAAATTTTAATTTGGAATGTACCTGAATTTACTTGAGATTAAGGGATAAAATCAAAAGGAAAAATCACTGTCAGTAGGCCTACGCCCAATAGTAATTTGAATCCCAATAGCTTCGTCATCTACTAAAGTCCTATTTCCTAATATTATAGATTTATCAAACTACACCAAATTAAATAATATTTTATTATTATGAATTGATTAGAACCTTATCAAACAGCAACATTAGTTAATACAATTTTATGACTGGAAGGCTATAATCCAAAATTAGGTCACATGTACAATTATTAATTAATGGTAAGACCCACGCTCGCGTTTACGTTGTTTAAATGTCAAGCCCATTAAATCGTATTTTCCAGTGACAGGGAAGTTGCAGTTCAAATCCCGGCAGGGTATACCCATGATCTATTTTTTATTAAAATATTTCCTTATTATTTATTAAATTCTGGGTACCTTTACTCTTATTTATAACTTTCTTGACTCTTTCATACTATTGTTATTATATATCTATCATATTAGTGTGATTATGTTTCTATAACACTAGTTTGAATATATCTCTATCAAACTGATGTGAATATATCTTTATAACACTATAGTGATTATGTTTCTAGCACAATATTGCGATTATTTTGTCTCTATCACACTATTGTGATTATGTCTTTAGCACACTAGTGTGATTAATAGATAAGCGTAAAGCTGTATTATATTGGTTTTTGAAATAGGTGGGTTGGTTTGTAGGGAAGGGTGTTTTGAAATATTAAATGACAAACAACGAAACTTTATTGGCTCTAGTGGAATTGTTTAATTTTGTTCTAGCATAAATAACTGGTTTGGAATTAGGTCTACACGAATAGACTAAAGGTCACATGTAACAATACTGCAATTTGAACTGCCATTGTTTCAACGGGGCTATAAGGGGGGTGGGTGAGTGACTGGTTTTAATTCTGTTACACCTAAGTGTAGAAAAGAGGAAGGGAGGAGGGAGTAAGGAGGAGGGTTTGAAATACTGTGTAGGCATAATGTTTAACTTTATAAAACGAAGTTATCCTACGTTCGAACATTTTCCATATTCCCCCGGTCTAATGAACAGGACATTCTGTTTTGTCAGGAAACTTTAGTCTAATGTTTAATACATTGGAGAAATGGGATTTAATTTTAAGTGGATTTGATGTTCTCCCTTTTGTAGTTATAAATTCCCTGGGAAAATTTTTAACCTACTGTAAACACTTAAATAACTATTTAGATATTTAGTAAGATCTTTAGTTTGTGGGTAAATTATTTGTACAACTATTCCTAGTTTATTCAAAGAAATTTTTTATTTGAAATTATCAACAAGCTATTCTTTTTCTTTTTCTTAAAAAAATAATTTTTGTAATACTAGTTTTCTTTATCTAATCAATTTTAACTCTATAAGTAACTAATAATGTTTAGTTTAAACAAGTTTTAATTTCCATCCATAATATATGTATCTTACTATCCGTTAAAATTATACGCTTATGTATTAACTACTATGATGGTTTTAAGGATTAGGAAGGTTATATTGAGAGAAAGTGTAACACCATTTTCGTGAAGGGAAAGTGGAAAACAGCTTTGGAAAATAACACCTCATTACACCCGATAGACATTCGAACCTCGATCTACTCATCATCAGAGCTCTACTGCGAGAGTAGTACCCTAGACCATACTACCACATAATTGAGTGAATTTTAATTAACCTAATGGGGTAGAGATAAGTAAGGTAGAATGTATTGTAAATGAAGAGGACTTTCCATGTAGAAAGAGTGAGAATTTATTTATAAAATACATCTGAAGTACACCAAGCTCATATCTGAACAACAACTTCTTAATCGGAAGTAAACCATAATATATGATCCGTATATTTGGTTAATGATTCCTGCATGGATCCTAATATTGTGAGATTTATTATTAAATAATTTAAATAAATAAATAATTTATTTAGAAAAATAATACTATATTTGTTATTTATATCTGGTTTGACAGACAATAAATAGTTTAATCAACAATGTGAATAAATATTAATTTGAAATAATTTTTACTGAAATATTTGACCAAAACATGTATTTTTAATTATACTACTACAACGCCACAAAGATGACTAACTACCTCACTGACATTAATGTTTACCCACTTACAAATGAGCTAGAAACTTTAAATTTGGAAAACTTCTAGCTCCTAGCCTGTAACCGACGGGAAAACTGCAAAAAGTAAAAAAAATAAAAAAAATTAACCCCTGAAAATATTCAAAATGGTGAAGCAACTTTAGAGTCGGTACGGACCTTTCTTTGGAGGTCTCTTGTGGCTAAACGGTAAGACCTATCAAAAAGCGGCTATGGAATTACATTAGTTTACATTCACTGGCAAAGAAAACTCATTCGGGCTTTGGGGGCGGAGCCCCCACCAAGCAAAGTGAGTTAATAATATGAAGTTAGACATGCCCATTGGTTTATTTTATTAGTCGTGTTATCTTGGCTATGCAAAGGTACCATAGTAAATTATCTTTTAAAAGGAGGCTTAAATGAAAAGTATAAAAGCTCTATATTAAATAATTTCGAGAAATAAACATTATCTTTTTGAAATCGTTTTAAAATCGTGAAAATTAAAAAAAAATTGTTTACAATCATACATAATTATGTTTTAATCTGAAGATAATGTAATTATCTATCGATTAGAAGTTTTCATTTAATATACTTTGAAGACGTTAGATTGTAATATATTTTTAAAAGAATAATCTTTCGTTAAATATATTTTATATTTGAAAATAAAAGTATTTTATAATGCTTTAAGACTAGATTTAATATACAAGGCATTAGAACTTATTTAATTTAATTAATGCAAATTTTAACTTACAATGTGTATGTTCGTAAGCTTTTCCAAGTAGGAAAAAGTTTTTATTTGATAATAAATTGTGATTATCTTAGGAGACGAAACAAAACTAGAAGTTTCATACACACTTTACTATTTGCGTCATTCCTTTCTTAACAACTTTCTACACCACACCCCATTTGAGTCCCTCTTACATTCTTTGCAATTTTCTGCGTAAAGTTTATCGTGTAATCCAATGTTAATATCGTGGGAATAGTCGTTCACAGCACAGCGTTTTCTCAAACTCTACTTCAGGTATTTCTCCAGTTTCAGCTGACGCATAGTCTCAGTTGGACGACACATGCACTAAATGCCACAATTATTATCTCTTCAAATAAGTTCCCTTGTTTTCACAATCGGACCTTTCTCCTTCTTCACTTTATTCGTTTCAGTTTTATTAAGGTATTCCAGTACGAACATTCTCTCTTTGTCGTGTTCTACAGCAATGCATATGGTAACATATGGTGGAAATGGTACAAAAGAGCGTATAGGAAATGTTTAGAATAGGAGGGAAAACGAGGAAAATTAATACAAACGTTATTGAATTTTAAAGAAGAAGTGTAAAAGCAAAGCGAGAATTGGGTAACGCTTTCTATATTGAGAGCATGCTATCTATTAGGTATAGCAAGAAACTAATATAGATTTAATGATCCATAAATAAAAAGGCCCATAGTTATGGTTACTTGGCTAGAGTGTTTGATCATAAATATAGAGGATTACAGATTTACAGCTTACTGAGTTGAAAAAGAATTGTAATATTTATATGATAATTTTCTTCTTATTTAAAATAGCAGGGTATATTAAAGTGTATTGGTCATAACTAGATGTATACTAAATGATGAGTAAATATTATTATCAGTCTTGCGATTTTTCTCTAATGTTATAATAGGCCTAAGGGCTATAACTAGGGAGCTACATTTTAGAGTAATTTAACTTGATAGTTAAAAAATCATTATAATAAAACATGTTTGGAACCCTAATTTAAGGCGCCCGACCTGCCGTAAGTCATCCAATATAATTTAAGCCTAATTTCTTAGCCCGCGTATTCAAAACTGTGTATGGGATATTATAAACATTTTTATTTAATTTACAAAATTTGTTTTAATATCACATTACCTTAAAAAATTTTGGAGGGCATAAACAAAATAATAAAACATTATTTTATTATTATGGAGTCTTGTTAACAGTTCAGTTTATATAATTATAATAATTTCGCTAATGGAATAGTTATTTTTAATTTAAAGCTTAGAGGAAATGGAGGTAGAGTGGAGGCCTAATTATAAAATACACTATCAGTACATCTTAGAACCCAGACCTCCACGTCATACGTAGATTATAAAATTATATTAATACTTAGATTGATACCAGCACGGATCATTACATTTTAATGGTGTTCATAATCGTGCTAATAATTCTTTAATTCAACACTAATTAGAGTAATAGTACCTACTATACTTTCTATTAGATCATATTTAAAGAACACATAATTTATACTGAAACGGGAACTGAACTCAGTAATTTTGGAAAAGTAAGCCATTGCTCTTCCCAATGAGCTATCAATGAGTCGTTTCGTTCCCAGGGCTATTCTAGACTCATATTTTTATGGCAGAGTCTGTGATGGACGTATGGATATCGTCAGCTTCATATGAATGATTAATATCATGATCCATCAGATGTATCACTCAGGAAGAGTTTATGGTGCATACAGTACAACGAAAAATGTGCAAATACACATATCATTATGTGCTAAATATAAAAGCTACAGTATTTTGGATCTTTGATCAACTATTTAAAGAGTTAAATCATGGTTAGGAAAATCGCGTTTACAAACATAATATGCAAGGGGAAGGGCTCTACATTTCCGCTCACTACTTTATCATTAATGATTTGTAATATTTTACTGTGTTCCTATGTTCTAAAGTCAGCGCCGATCAGCAGTTACTTTAACCAAAAATTGCTTAGGAAAAAAAAATGTAGAAAAAAAACATATATATTTCATAATTGAACATGACCAATGAAACTTCGGAGATCAATATTATCTTTAGGTCAAGGATATAAACGTATCAAATAGTAAGTATCATATTCGTAGAATGAAAATTGACTCCTTGTCCCGTAAATATAATATAGGACCCTTAGCTTACCATTCCAATGTTCAACCACTGAAATATACAGGATTCACCCCATTTTTAGGGTAATTCTGCACTAATAATTTCAATATACGAAGATTATAGTTGATACGACTCTATACGTATATTAGATATCATTTCCTTCTTCCAAACTTCACGAGGCATGTAATGTATAATATACAAGTATTTGTATTTACTCATATGGTTGAATTTCCCTTAAATTTTGCTGTGGGCAGTTTAGCATCATAAAGCTGATCTCTGAGCTACCCTTTTCTGTCGTATCAATGATAGATTGTCGTTAGTCGATGATTTCGATAAGTTCAAAGATCTTGTCTTAAGTTATAAGTTAAAATTACTTCAAGGTTGGGACAAATCATTCATACAAGGTTTTTCAATCAAGTTATCTGCTTCAATATGGTGGATGAAACAATTTTCGTTTTAAAGCTCATTAAAAGTAATTTTAGTTCACAATTTTAAGTAATCCATCAAGTATCTAGAGTTTAATTTGTTTAATTTAGGCTATTCATAAGTGTCAAATGACGTTAAACATGGATATTCTCTATAAATATAATGTGCTCTTGAATATAGTTTTAATTGTCCGTCTAACTTTTTCACAAAGGAAAAATATCAACTTCAAATACTATGAGAAATTATAGGAAATATTTAAACTATAAGAACACGACATAACTATTTTTATGATGTTCTTAAATATTTCTGAATTTACGGAGCGTGGTCTACTTTCACAAAACTACTACTAGTATGAAATGCATAGCATACATGTTTTGATTACCATAAAAACGATGTAAAATAATGTTTAATAAATCTCTATTTAGGGAAGCCGTTTGATTAGGAATGAAAGCAATTATTTTTTCAACAACCTAAAAAGATAATTATGGAAACTTATTTTTGAGAATATTATTTGCAAATGTGGGTACCTAACCTCCCAATATTATCTTACTCATCCCTAACATTTTATTATCCATAATATTGAATAAGTTTAGCCCAAACTTATAGTGTGAGACGCGCTGTAGGAAATATAAACTATTTTAGAAGAATTTCTTTTTTTTAAGCTCCATGACAATTTACAGTGACCAAGTAGTTAAAATAATCTACTCGTTCCATCCGCTAGGACTCCCAGTTGATGTGGAAATTAACAATTCAATGGTCGTTATGAGTTTCTAACGACTGAAACTTCTTCTCCGTTTGGGTTTCTGGGTCGGCTGTTAAAGACTTTTGGAGCTTCCCGTTCAGTTTGTATTTTTTTTGTTACTTATGCTTTTAGCTTAAGTTTCTCTGAGGAAAAGGAAAAATGGGGAAAATAAGACACTATTTGTATGCCTTAAAACATTTTTTCAATCTTTCATCTTCTGAAAAAATAACATTATAAAGTATTTATAAGTAAATGTTTAAGCCAAACTGATCAAATATTATTTTATGCTCCAAGCAAATTTTACAGTTACTTAATCTTTTTTTAACATCAAATATGTTTCCAAGCTATAAATTAAAAAATAACATTCGACTATATGTTTCTTAAAGGGACTTATAGGCCAATTAAATTTTAATATTTTTTATTTTTAAAATAATACTACCCGCTTCGGTGGCTACGTGGTTCTAACGTGCTAATCTCGTGCTAGACTAGCTGCCGAAAATGGGGTAATATAGGTTCGATCCCAGTCAGGAGCACTGACGGTGGTATTTTTCTAAATAGTCTTTCACTCTAGCTCCACGCAAATGCTGGTAATTTTCATCTAAATTAAGCCTTCCTAATCCCAAACCCATTAGTGTAATTAGTACATACACGTATAACAAGAAGGTATACAAAGACGTGCTGTTTATAAAAAAATAAAGTATTTTTAACTACCTCTTATTAATACACTTACGGCACTCGCATTTTAGCTACACTAATGGGGTAGTGTTGTTGAAGGTATAAATTATTATAGCAGGTATTACCTCACATGCATGGAAGTATATCAACAAAATATTTGATAAAACACATTATTTAAACCTGAACGGAAATTGTCCTCTGACCTCTCCGTCACCAATAAACCAGATTAAATGAGCCTGACCCTTAGCCCACGTATCCACCAATCACGATAACTTAAATTTAATTAACGTTTCATCACTAACGGTAGTCTTGTGATAAAGTGATGGCTATAAGACACACTGTTATTGGGTTCAAATCTCGTCAGTGTCGATGGATTTTTTTGAGCAATAAAAATCCGTAGCGTAACTTACTTTTTAGGGGAAGTAAAACCGTCTGAAACTTGTCGATTGTGGCATGTGAAATAACCATAGAGTATCTGTGAAAATAAATTTCCCGGGAAATTTTAGAGTGCCTTTCACGCTCGCCCATAGAAATTCTCGTGTGGATATATAATTCATTCGGTTCAGAAAGTGCGACTTAAATACCTCAAATAAATTAAAATGAAAAATGAACGATTCGATTTAATATGAATGTATTAGGCTTGTAGCTTAAGTTTGAAATGAAAAGTACAGAATGAATCCTTTAAAGCTAGATTGATTAAAAACAGCTGAGTGCATCATGCGGGAGCTCAAACCCCGACCTCCTCATAAACGGTGACCAATAGCAAAACAAGTATGATGCCTTAGGCTACCACTCTACCACTACCGTTAATTAAAATTATAATAATTATAACCTTAACAATATTTTAAATGCCAATTGGTGGTGTCATTCTGTTGAGAGCCAGTTTTCAATAAGATTGATATATTATTAAATAATATACCTAAAAGTTGAAATATGGTTTGACTTAAAATAATTTGATAAGATTTTAATACATACAAATTCATGGATATGATAAACTTGAATTTTTACTTATAATATATTTGTTAGAAATGTTTTGTCTTTTAAAGTATTTTTGCTATGCAAAAGGCAATGACTGTCACCTTAGACTACCCGTTCGGTTTGTATGCACTTTAGCTAATATGTAATGGTAGGGTGATTGTTAGATTAAATGGAGCACCTACAGTTTAACGTGGAATCCAAACCACGGTGGAGGCCTAGCATTCCACACATTCACAAGCTGTGATTAATACAGGTCTTGTCAGAGGTGAAGGAAGGGTTTGGTAATCAGATAAATCTGTGCCGGGACCAGGGATCTAACCTCGGACTCCAGCACAGAAGTCTGACACCTTACCCATAGACCACCAGCTCACCAGTAAAAAAATATTAAGTTCTGGCCTATAATCCGCAAAGGTGGTATCACGCGCTCTAAAGTGTTATTTTTGAAATATACTAAATTAATTGTGTTAATGCAGTCAAGGATTGATTCCCTAATGGATGTAATGGGAATGCTTCTTTATCAAGGATTTTCAACTATTACTCCTCTAAATTCTTAACTTCTCTATTCCTAGTCTATTAGTGAAAACTTGAGGATATCTTGGATGAGTTTTAAGATATGAGACACAAGGAAGTAATTATTATATCATAATAAAAAAAATTAGATATGATGGAGAAATTGATTTTTTTTAATTAGGATTAATAAGAAGGTATTATTTATTGAGAAATCTCAATTTTCATAGACAAACTGAATAAAATGATTTTGAGAAATAATTAAATGGTGTAGAAAAATGTACAAAGTTATTTTTTACTATAAAACTTTATATAGTAGGTGACCTGGCGGTCTATGAGTAAGGTGTCAGACTTCTATGCTGGCGGCCGGGGTTCAATCCTCGATCCCGGCACAGATTTATCTGATTACCAAACCTTTCCTTCACCTCTGACAAGACATCTTGTGAATGTGGGGAATGCCAGGCCTCCACCGTGGTTCGGATTCCACGTTAAACTGTAGGTCCTCCATTTCATCTCACAATCACCCTATCATTACACATTAGTATAAGTGCATATAACACGAACGGGTAGTAAGACGCGGTGCTAATAATAATAAATAATTTATATAGTACAATTTTAATAGGATGGGCCTTATCTAACTTCTAAAAAAAAAGTTATTAGATATACCTTCTCCTATTCACACAACAGGACATATGATCCCTAACTGTCACTTTTTAAGGTTTCTTCCTTTTTTAGCACATTCTCTTAATACTAGTTTGGGCTAAATTCATATGTACTAATTATGGGAATAATTTTTTTTGTGATTATTAAAGGTTGGATTAGGTGGAATATTATCTGCATTTAATCGTAAGGAAAATGGAAAAATATTTTAGGAAAAAAGACTCTCAGTACGTCCGACCAAGAGATGAACCCTGAACTCCGCTTTCATAAAAGTCCAGTCTAATACTAAGATGACACCTTTGACAGTGAGCCCACCAAAATGGTCTGTGATAAATCTTATCAACAACTAACATAAAATTTATAAAAAAAAAGATATCTATTTTATTCTCAAAATAGTTGATATGCATTTTCATAAACATCATTCATATGAAAATTGGTCTAAATCAACATAAATTAGGTAATGTAAGGTTCAGTATTATAAAACATTCCTTCTTCTAATTGTCTTTTCGTATTCTTTATCTAGAAATACAATTAACTTCTTATTTTCTTTCGGACATTCATGTTCTATTATGTGTTCTTACTCCTGCTTTATTTTTCTACCTGGTTCAATTTTTAAATCTTCTTTTTACTGTTGTGTTGATGTTTTTTCTAATTTCAGTCTTATTCTTCCTTATTTAAGTCAATTCCCATGTCTAAGTGGAAATGTATATATTTAAGCTCGGCATGGTATCCAATCAGAAGAAATCTAGGCTCACGCTAGCATTATTTGGCATACGGTTCTTATTAAGTTTGTTTGTAAGTTGGATAGGTCTTTTGAAATTAAACTTATGTAAAAAAGAAGTGTAGACTAAACTTTTCCATGAAATGTAAAACAATGTTTTATCTTCCATAAGTAACTTTTTTTTATCCCATCTCTTAATATTAAGTTTGTTTGTAAGTTCCATAGGCCTTTTGAAATCAACATTATGTATTAAAAAAAGTTTAGACTAAACTTTTCCATATTTTTGATCATATCTCTTATTATTATATTAGTTTTTCTTTTGATTAGCTCTGAGGAGTTAATTTTACAACAACAACAAAAAACTATACAAGTTAATATACTTGTTTTTATCACTTAAATATTTATTCTACAATGTTTATTTGTTTATACTAACAAAATATCCCTTTAATACTCGTATAATGTGTCTCACTAAACCTACAACTTAATAGCAAATACAGAGTGTAGAAATTTTATGTAAATAGTAAAAGCTTGTTTCGTAATCTGTTGACATACTTTACTTATGAAATAAGAAAGTTGGAGGTACCATTTGAAGTAATAAAACAAAGAACATGGTCACAAAAATATAATAAACAGCCAGCGTTATTTGGATGGACACGTTTAGCTTAACTGGCCTTGTTATTATTTAGTAAATATTGATTTGATACAGTACAAAGTTACTTAATTAATAGCTTGTAAGTAGAAAATTGTGTATTGACAGAAAACAAATTTGGAATACATGAATATTTCTGGTTTTTCGCACAAGCAATCGATTTTTACTGATATTAATGCACACCTTTTACCACTAGAACAGTTTGACATTTGATTAGTAGATTTATAATACTGGTTTCAGGTTTAAAATATATAAACTATTCTAGTGATTTCAGCACTATAATAAGTTTATTACCAACTATTATTATTATTTTCCTAGCATTAAAAGTGATGAAAATAATTATATTTAAAGAATTAACTTCAATATTAAATATATTTTTTAACGTATCTATGAATAAAAAGATTTAAAAAATACAGCGTTAGCTGTAACTATTAATCTTTATTTCAAAATAAAATTATATTACACTGGTAATCCTATAATGGTTAAGTTTGTATTTTCAGAATCGTCAATTACCTGTTATTGGTATGTTCATTCATTGATTACTTTATTGGAGCAGTAACTAGAAAGGTAGAACTTTTAGGGGATTTGTATCAGTATTTTCGCACTGGAAGCATGGGAAACTCTTTAGTAAAAATACTCTCAATACTCCACACCGGGATTCAAACCCCAATCTCCCTTAAACCATCAATTCAGTCCAGACCCCATGCGACTGATAATGCGGGTAGTTTTGTTTTTCTTATTTTTTGTTTTTAGCATTGCGTCTTTATACCTGTTCAAATTATACACTTATGTACTAATTACACTAACAGTTTTAGAAAAACATTATATTTAAAGAAACTGTACATGCATTTGCGTGTGTGTGTGTGTGTGTGTTGGGGGGGGGGGGTAAAACAATTTTGTAAAGATCATCTTCAGTATACCTGACCAAGATTCGAACTCCGATTTCCCCATCACCTGCAGTCTAGTCCACCGCGAGTGTAGCTCCTTAGACCCTTCGGTCACCGATTTGATATATTAAAGTGTCATATAATTTATTCCGTTTTTAACGAGACTACGATAGAAGAACAACGCAATGCATTGATTATCTCATGTCCTTATATCACTACAACAATTTATCATCCAGGCAACGTGTGCGTGTTATGATAGCACGCAAATATGTTAGCCTCGAGTAACCAAAGAGAATTTTCGATTGTAATTCATTGTATGTGGCTAGCTATTGTCATTATGAGCGATTGATTAGCCGATAGTTGCTTTGTTGATATTAAAACATTGAATATATCTGGCCCCATTTACTTAATACTTCGTCAAGTAGAACAATAATAATTCCGACACCTTAGCTCAACCGGTAGCCCATCATCCTGATGAACTAAATGTCCCGTGTTCGAGTCCCGTTATGGCTGGAAATGTTTTCATTGAAGTATAAATGGGTTACCCTTCCACAATGATAAATTTATGATCGTGGAAAGGATACTGTGCCCATCCTAGTATTAAGCTAAGATAAGGCCTAAAAATATATGGAAACAGTAATGGATGTAAAAGGTAAAGACCAGTAGTAATTATTCTACTTAGCAGTGAATGCATATTAAAATGTAAAACTAGCTCCTTTTCAACGATGTTTTAAACAAACTACCACCATTTATGATTAGCCCTAGTAACCATGTTATTTTTTGTCACAAGCAATAATAATGGGTGGAGGGCTTCTCAAACCACAATTTTTCATGTATTTATATTTTTATTCAAACGATTTCTTAAGCATTGTTTCTATATTTTAAAATAATTGAATAGATATTATAATTCTATAAATATTAGTTTAATAAACTAAAATATATATTTTTTGGTAAAAGAACATAGCCATAACAAAAAAATGCCACAACAAATAAAACATTATTTCATTCTATTCCTGAGGATTTGAATAACCCTACTCAAAAATAGCTGTTATAGCTGACCAATTATTTACAGACACACCACACAACTAGCTTCAATGGTTAGATGAATAAGAGTATTATCTATATGGAGCTTGAGATCATTCCGATTCCAATTAGTGGTTGAAAATTACTTAAAGAAATTATCTATGAATTTAACATACCCTTCCCTCACCTTTGGTTTAAGATGGAGTCTAAGGTAAACTAGAAAAAGCGTTTCCCAAAAAATTCTATCGCCTATTGTAACAAACACATGATTTTTTTAAAGCTGTTTGATTAATGTTTTTTACTTTTAAGCATAATATTGGTTTACTCATAAAAATATTGTAAAATTAAAATGTATATACTGAAAAAGGTGGCTTCATTAGTGAAATAGGACAAAATTTGATAATCATTTTTCAGTAAAATTGATTGTATGGCCTAAAATTTAAAGTTTTAACTTTTTTAGAATTTTTCCCTTTAATAACTATAAACAAACTCATATATTTTTTATTTATTTTTTTCAAAGTCATCACATCATCTTTTATCTGGGAATTAATCCGTTGTGTATCTATCGACGCCCGAAGTGGGGCGATTGATCACATATTATTATAATTGACGCTCTAAGAGCGGCGCTTTTTTTATCCGATATTATTACAATTTAGATTTTGACTCCACCTTTTTCTATAAATAAATCGTCTTTGGTTTAGTCGATGCGACTCGACACAGTTCTTAGTTTAGGTTGATAGATGGCAGTAGCTATCTACATGAAAACGTTTCTCTCATTGGCTCATAGATAGCAGTAGTGGCTACGGTGATCATTTAGTTCTCTTTTTTGAAGGTCATGCACATATGCATGTTGTTATTATTATTATTATTATTATTAGCACCACGTCTTACTACCCGTTCGGGTTAAACGCATCTTACGCTAATGTGTAATGGTAGGGTGATTGTGAGATGAAATGATGGACCTACAGTTTAACGTGGAATCCGAACCACGGTGAAGACCTGGCATTCCTCACACTCACAAGATGTCTTGTCAGAGCACATATGAATGTTAAAGTCTTATTTATCTTGTTTATTATAATCACCTAACTCATGGAAAAATGAAGTAATTCTCAATTTTGTTTATATTTTATCTACTTAAAATTATGTAATCAATGAGTTAACTCTATGTGTAGAATTGAATAAAGGGATTTTAGACTCTTAATATTCATCTACCCCAACCCGACCTTATCCTCACCCTCCCAAATATTTATCTACACATGACCCTGGTTCAAGATAAGATCTTTTAGCATTCATGATGAACATTATTTATGTTAACTGATACAGCTTATTTCAGTATTTTTTAAACTTTAATCAAATTTTGTAGTTTTAAACCTGGTTTTGTGGAAGAAATACATGTGCGCTTTTAAGGGGAAAAAATCAAAACCTATTTAAATATTTTATAAAAACAAATTCATCTTTTTAACTAAACGAAAAAAAACTATTTTATTTTCAATAGTTAAATTAACAAACCAGAATATTATGATTAATATTGTTTTAATTGAAAAATGACGCCAGAGAACGGGAATCGATCCCAGGACTTTTGACTCAGTGCGTAAATACTCGCACCACTGAGATATCCAGGAATCGTCCCGTGTGTATGACCACGTTTCAATCATATTTTAAGACAGAGTCTGTGATGGACGTTTGGAAATCGTCATCTGTATAATATTTGATTAATTAAGATGATGAGCTATTAGATAATGCAGCAACCTTCGACTCGGTAAGGCTTAATTCTGCCAAATGTAAAATGACAATTTATAAATAAGTTTCTTATGATAATTCCCATGTCCAGGTGTAACTTTTTAATATAACGAACATGATATATAGATAGGGCTATAACCGTTATAATCAAATATAATATCTATGACCAGAAACGTATTTACACTAGAGGCCCACTAGGCATGGGCCTAGGGGCGGCGGCTTTAGGGGGCGGCACATATTGGATAGCACTATTTTTATTTTTATATTTGGTTTTTAATAATTACGTTTAAAAATTATTGACTAACATTATTGAAATAGTTCCAAGCTAAAGTCAGAACGACAATATTTCTTTTTAAATAACTGAACTCTCCAATTACTTTTTAACTGACGTCAGTCTCCCCTTATTCATAATGTTAATTCAAGCTACTGTAGGTCATTTACAGTACATGCCAAATTTTCTTTCGTTGACATCTTTTCTCGAATACTAACTTCCGTCCCTTCCCATCAAGAGTTATTTCCTCCGAAAACTCTTAAGCCAATTGAAAAAAAAATTGGGCGTGGGGGAGGGGTGGGGGGCGTATATTATAATTGTGCCTAGGGGTGCTAAATGTTTAAATCCACCAATGGCTGACTATTTAATGAATCGTAATATACCTAATTTAGCCCATCACATGAAGATCACATTACTAAAACACTTCATCATCATTATATATATATATATATATAT